>JAIUZE010011671.1:0-28061 GCA_022085475.1 Heliosperma pusillum | reverse complement strand
CTAAGAAACAAGAATGTAGCTTCTGATTGACACTACTCATCGTAAAACTGAGCTGTGATATAAGTAAATATCTGGTGGATATTGATTATTGTAGCAATGAAGGGCAATGTCAATATGTGCATTTGCAGGAAAGTTCTCCCATTCAAGTAAAGCAGTCTCGTCATCTGCAATAGTTTTTAACGACAGCCCATAATTCGTCCACTTGATGCTTTTTAAAGCTTTGAGAGTTGACAGGTGGATTGAGCTTGGAGAAAAATCTCTGTAGTATAAAACCTAGCAATAATTTACACAATTTGTATTAGATAATTAGTTCAAACTTCAAACAATCATTCATGCATGTAAGATTACATAGCAATCTAAAACTGGAATTACAAAATTTGACGGTCCCTCCGTCCCATTTATATGTCGATTCAATCTCATTGCAGATTTTAAATTGTGTTAGACAGAACATCATGCAGAAGAAACCTAACCTCGGTTTTTGGCTCAAAAGCCTTCAAGCATGACGGGCTTGAAGGTTCTGATGACTCACTGATGATCATTACAGCTTCCACAACCAGAGTGCCGTTCAGGTTTTCTTTTACACATGCTCGACCACAGCCCACCTTTACGCTGTCTCTGAACAAAGAGAAACACAAAATGCAACTTTGAACCAGAAACAAGTACGAAGTTTGGGATTTTAAAAAATAAACAGGGAAAAACATGCAGGTGCAGCTTTATCAGTAATTTGTGTGTGTTTATTTACCTCTCCAAAAAGCAAGACTGGCATTTTTCACTACCATCCCCATGTTTAAAGACATGTTCCTCAAGCCCTGATGCTAAACGTTCAAGGTTTGATGAGTCTGCGGAAGGTAATGTCAACTCCGTAGAAAAAGCAACATTTTCACTTCTTAGACCTTGTTGATCACCAAATTCATCAACCAACTCTACTGCAATGTTCTGGTGTAACATGACAAAACCAAAAGCAAGTGGTTCAGCATGAACGCGGACTTCCAGATATACTTTTTGTAGCAAGACTAGCACCATTCTAAAGAAAAAAAACTTTCCAATGAATCATCTGTAACTTAAAGAGGTTTATAACCATTTTAACTTTTACAAAATAGATAAGATTTTTCAGTCATTATTAGACAGAAAACAAGAAACGGTTGTAAAAACTGTCGTATATAATTAGGGCTAGGAGATGGTAATTAACACAAATCCAAATCAAATCATCAGTTGGCAGTGATCGTCATTTCAAGGATTACCAAAAATATTCAGGCATTCAGCCGAAGTACTAATTACTCCATTCACTTGAGTTCACTGTATTTCCTTTTCGACTGAAGTTTTAGGAAATGTAAAGAATAGATTTGAATATCCTAAACTAACATATAAGACAAAGGCATTTAAAGTAGTTTGCACAACATGAAAGTCGTTACCTTATGGCATTGCATGAAAAACAGACAGGAGATAAACTTACACATATTTTCAGAATCAACATCTGCAGCAGAAGTCAAAGTAATCCTGATTAGGAGAAAATGCAAAATAAAAGTGCACCATGTGTAATTCCAGCAGATCATGACACAAATACACCGACAGGATGAAACTATAAAAGTACGAAACCCGAAACTCACGAGCTGAAGTGACATATATTGTACATTAAAAAAAGTAGAAGACGACTACAATCTCAATTTAGATAAATCACAGTGCTACCTTTTTTAGATAGGCGGTAATATCTGCAAATAATAATTCAATGTCTTCAGCTGTGGACAAAGACACTTCAGTTCCACTGAGACAAAGCAGAAAGCAGGGTAAGCATTGACAATTGACATTACCAAGCCACCAAATACTCGGAATTCAGAAATGGATTATTAAGTTGATAACAACACCTAAATATGGCATTTTTCTTTGAACTCGAGGGGAGCTTAGTCAACCTTCTGCTAGCAGAGCTTTCTTTCAGGTTGAGGTCATAATGAAAAATGTCAGCATCTCCGATGCCTATGATACAAACAAAAAGTGACGACACTATCAGCTGAAAAATGAGCGCCATTAGAAATGCCAATATCCATTAAATTTGTTATCCGCTAATGAAGATGTCCACAGAGTTCATTTTGTTTAACACTGCAGCATGTATTACAAATAGCAGCTCAAAATTTGTTTCATTCTCATATAATGTCCATTCTGTGCTTATGTACTTTCCTGCAAATTTTCATATGCCGAAGAGAATACATGTAGACTTCAAAATCGAATTGCAAAGTGGCGAGGAGAGGCAATGAACCTACGGCAGAGTTCCATTCACAACAAACAATGTATGCAACAATACAACATTTACTCCAACAAAGTGTACAACACCAACACAAACACAAAAGCTACTACATATTTCCGAATGATTTATTTTCGACACCATAGCTCATGCTAAAGCCAGGACACCACATGCAATTATTTACCAAACATTAGTATAAAAATAGGTTCGAAAATATTTTAAGATCAGTCAACTTACTAGTGGTCGTGATTGAGAGCATGCCATCTGCATCATAACACAGGCCAATAAAAAAGCAAATGTAAACATCCATGAACAAATGAACAATTAATAACCGCTAACGTGCTCAAACTAACCCCATTCTACAGCAGAAAGCCTGTTATGAGTGTATTTCAGATCCTGGAACTCCTTTAAGCTGCTTCCAGCACCAGTATCAGAAACTGCATTCAAACGAAATTGTATCCACGCTTCAATATAATGGCCAATTCTTCGCCAGATTCACTAGCCTAAAATCAGTCACAGAAATAGTGTATCGCACAAACTTCACTTCAAATGTACGTCCGAAAATAAAATAGTGTACTTGCTTCAGTCCAATTACGATAACTTAACTTCAATACTATCCATTTTTCGCCAAATGAACAAATTCTTAAGCTTACAAACAATCGCAGGTATCAATAATCACAAACTTCACTGCTACAAATCTACTTCCACTTATAAAACTGTGATTCTGTGAATCAAATATAGCTCATGTTTCGCAGTTACAATCGTAAAACAATCACGTCATTCAGTCCTTCACAGTTCACACATACTTACTTGCCTAAAATCAATCACAAAATCAACTATCGCACAAACTTTACACAAATCTACGTCCGGAAATGAAACTGCGCAATAAGAAGAAAAAACTGTGCACTTGCTAGCTGCTTCAGTCAGTAACGGTAACGTAACTACAATAGTATCCTTGCTAGTTGCTTCAGTCGATAACGATAGCTTAACTTCAAATATCCAAGTTTTTCCGGATTGTAAAACATCGACGACGTTTTAGTAAACATCGACGACGTTTTTCATAAAAAAGACGATACTTGCCCTTTTCCTTTATCTCTCTAAACACATTCTCTCCCAAATTCATCAAAACCCACTAAATTAAAACACTCATCCTCTCCCACCAAGGCCACCGCCAGCCCACCGCCACCACTGCCACCACTGCCGCCGTCCCGCCCCCTGCCGGCCCCCCTTGCCGTCTTCCCGCCGCACGACCGCCGTCCACCGGTATGTATTTCTTCTCTTTTTTTTTTTTTTTTTTTGTAGATCTACTTATATTGTTCTTGTATTTGTGTTTACTATGTTTAAATTTGTTTGTTGTTAGTTTTTGTATTAATTAAAGTTGTAGTTATTTGGTTGTTGTTGTAATTTGTTTTGTCTTAGTTTTTAATTATTTCATAATATGTTTGTTTTTGTTCTTGTTAGATTTGTTGTAAAATCAATTTGGTAGTAATTTGTTGTAAGTAAGTTGTTGTTAGTAATTTGTTGTTAGTATTTTGTTGTTTGTAATTTGTTGTTAGTAATTTGTATGAGAAATATGTATAAAGATAGAATTAATCGGTTTTATTTTCGAGTTTTTCATCCCGATATGATGAAATTTGGAGGAAAAAAAATTTTCCCCCATGGTTGGACAACCAAATCACACGTCCAACCATGGGGGAAAAAAATTTTTCCCCATGCTCCACCATGGTGGGACGTGTGGTTTGGTTGTCCTACCATGGTGGGATTAAATTTCTGGAAATCCACCATGGCTGGACAACCAGATCCAACGTCCCACCATGGTGGAAATTCCAGAAATTTCATCCCACCATGGTGGGACGTGTGATCTAGTTGTCCAGCCATGGTGGGATTTCCAGAATTTAAATCCTACCATGGTTTGAATTTTTTGATTAAAAGTCCGTCCATGGTTAACCCAAATTTTTTTTTTAGTTTGTTAATTAAGTTGATTAATTTAATTATTTCGATGCTAATATGTTTTTGGAATATTATTAACGCTTATTTGCATGTTTTAATTGTGTAAATGCAGATGGGTGATCGAGGAAAGAGCGTTATGGTTCCCGAAGATCGTACGGTGAACCGTAGAGTCACGGCTTCAAAGCGTCGTATTGTTTTTCGGTGTAGTAGATCTAATCCCGTTAGTAGCGGTATTTCTGACATGGAGAGGTCGGAGGAGGTAGGAGGTAGTGTTCCTGAGATTGTTCATGGTCACGAGGAAGCGGAAGATGATATTGTTGACGAGGGTTTGGTGGACACCGAGTCTGAGGGCGAGGAGGATATTGTTCAGCGGTCCGTACCTTTATCGAGATTGGAGGTACCGTTGTCTCAGAGGTTAGCTCGGGACTCCTTTGGTCGCTATTCTAGGTTGGATGATGGTTCGCAGAGGGAGCCGCGGAAGAAGCCGCGCAGCGATAGTGATTGGCTCCTTAGAGACCCAGTTTCTGGTGGGCCCCGTAACATATCGGTGTTACGCAGTTTTGGGGGGCATGTGGCATATAGTAGTTGGATTGAGACCGAGGAGGCTAGGTCCTTTATTAAGTGTTACGAGAGGCTGAGTTATGTGGATGGGTTAGGGAGCATGGAGGTGCCGGTTGATGTTGTTAGGAGGTTTCAGCTGACTGGGTTGACTGGGTTGACGATGTGCTGCACGACAGCTTTGGATGAGAACCTTCTTAGCGCTTTCATAGAGAGGTGGCAGCCGGATACCAACACTTTTCATATGCCTTTCGGGGAGATCACTATTACGCTTCACGATGTGGAGGAGATTCTTGGGATCCGGCCTACTGGTACGAGGGTGTTTGTTCGAGGTACCTCCGTTGCCGGTTCTTCGAGGGAGGAGGCGGGGTTGAAGAGGGCCGTGGCAGGTTTTTTTGGCAAACCTCCCGGAGAGGTGGCACCACCGTTATATAAGGGTGGTGGCTTGTTGGTGTCAGCTTTGAGGGCTCATATCAAGGAAGGGACTGAGCAGGACTCCCTACGTGCTTATTTGATATTGTTGTTGGGACAGACTTTGTTTGTGGACAAGTCTGGTGATAGGGTGTCAGCTCAGTTGTTACCCTTACTTGATGATCTGGAGCAGGTTGGAGAGTATGCTTGGGGTGCCGCTTGTTTGGCATATCTGTACCGGCAGCTAGGCATGGCATCGCGACGGGAGGCTCGCGGTGTTAGTGGGTGTCTGCCCTTATTGCAGGCATGGATTTACGAGTACTTCCCCCAGTGTCGGCCACACGGGGGAGATTATTTGGAGGGCAGGCCACGGGTGGATGCTTGGAGGCACGTTCCTCGGTTTAAGGGCGACATTGACCATTTTCAGATGTGGCGTGTTAGGTTGGACGGGTTTACCAGGGAGCAGGTTAGATGGACGCCTTATTGGACGCGTATGCCGAGTTCTGCGAGATATTCTCGCTATTCCGGCTATATTCGATATCAGTCCATTGTTGAGCCGTACCAGCCTGATCGTTGTATGCGCCAGTTTGGGTACATTCAGACTATCCCGATGCCTATGCCTATCCCATGTACCGAGTACCGTCCAGCAAAGAACGGTTATAATGTGGAGTTTGGTCGGGAGCCCGATACGATGTGGGGCCACGAGACTTCCTTGGTGAACTTCAAGAGTCGGTCTCGACGAGCTACGATGCCTTTCGAGGTATCTCGAGACTATGAGAGATGGTACGATGATATTTCTCACCGATTCTATTTTCCACCATCGGACCGTCTTCATTTTATGCGTCCACCTTTCCACGCTGAGCCAGAGGTAGCCGTTGCACTTAGTAGGCAGTTCTCAGAAGTCTATCGTTTACCTACTCCGGAGATGCAGCAGCAGCAGTTGGATATTTTGTTTAGTCAGATGAGCATGTACTACGATACCCATGATCAGGGTAACTAGTACCGGATATTTATGTATTGTATTTGTTTTCTTCGGTTTTTATGTAGTATTGACTTAACTTTTATTTAATTAGTTATTTGTTTTTATTGGTTTTGTTGATTTATTTACTTTTATTTATATTATTGTTGTATTGGCCACAACATGAAAACCCTAAAATTTTGTCTATTTAAACCCTTTACCCAACAATTTATTTCCACACAACTCACTATCTTCTCTCTACTCTTAAAATATATTACTCCTCTTATACTACACTTTAATCATGGTGATGACTAACATTCAATTAGTGAATTATTATCAAAATAAAATTAACGAGATAGTTAACGAGTTTCCCTTACTATTCGACCGCCTTATGATTGTTTTGAATAATCATGTACTTAATAATTTCATTAGTCGTCACAATCCTCCCCTATCTTCGCTTCAACTAATGCATGGACCTATTTACGGTCTGAACAACCCTTCCATTCACCCTAGGAACGTAACAGAAGGTATGGTTACTTTTAATCCATTGTCTAATTTTTCCTTTCAAAAAAATTGCAAAAATTATTATGAAGTTTTGTTTTTGTATTTTCAGAAACTGTCATCTTGAAGCGATGTGAGTGGGAGAAAGTGAAGTTGGAGATAGTTGAACTGTTTAAGAGGTGTTTGACAGTTATCCCATATAGGACCTTACACTCTCTATGTGAAGGGGACGGCCGGATGTTCGTGGGGCCATTTCAGAATCTTAAAACCTTTGAAATGTATGTAACTTACATAGAGGAGGAGTTTTATAGGCCTAATGGTTCTTCTTCCGAAGGATATTCAACTGATTAAGTGTTAATGAAATGTATTTAACGATGATTAATTGTTTGTTCTGCACTTGATCGTTGTAATATTTATCAGTTTTTAATTAATGAATAAAGTTGTCAGTTGAGTTGTCACATCATGATCAGAACTTTATTAAAGTCGTCAGTTGAGTTGTCACATCATGCTCAGAACTTTATTAAAGTCGTCAGTTTAGTTGTCACATCATGCTCAGAACTTTATTAAAGTCGTCAGTTTTGTTGTCACATCATGCTCAGTACTTTATTAAAGTCGTCAGTTGAGTTGTCACATCATTTTCGGAACAAATTCCCAGCCTGACCTCTATATAAGGAGCTCACTCCACCATCATTTTTCACAAAACTTACTATCTCATCTACTATCTTCCTAAAACCTCATCTACCATCATGCCTATGAACGATGTTGAAGAGGTTAATTTCATACAAAATAGAATTGATGAAATTGTTAATGAGTTTCCTTCCATATTTCGCCGTTTACTAATCGTGTTTAATAATAATATCATTTGGGATTTCATGAACCGTTATGAACCTAATCTCGTATCACTACCACAAATGATGGGTACTCCCTATAAGACAAATTACCCTCATATTCCTGAAATGAATATAACAAAAGGTAAAATTTCTGTCAACTTTAATTTCAAACCTTAATAATATCATTTCTTATAATTTCATTTGTTTACTTACATAATTAGTTGTTACCATTTTATGTTGTTGTTTAGAATCTGTCCTTCTGAAAAGGGATGAACTAAAGAGGATCGAGGCGGAGTTGATTGAATTTTTCAAAAGATGTGAAACCATCATTCCATCCATGACACTACATCAGCTTATGGAGGGTTACCAGGGTGATGGTCAGATATTCCATGGCCCGCCGGAGCCAATTTTTATATACCACATTTATACCGGCTACTTGGAGGAGGAGTTATTCAAGCCAAAGGAATATTCATCAACAGATTACTCCACTGATTAGTCTTACTAAAACCGACTGCGTGTGTTTAATGAAAAAATGTGGTGATGATGGTTTCGTTTGCAACATGGGTATTTTAATCGTTTCTTCTATGTAATGTAATTTTAAGACTTATGTCAGCTTTATTCGAGTACTTTATTAATAAATGTCAACTTTATTCGAGTATTGTCAACGTCAACTATATTTAACCAAAAATTAACGTAAATTAAAAAAAACAAACATTACATAAATATTCATCAAAAGTACAATTACATTTTGACTCCATTAATAAAGTGCTTAACCGAAACTCAATTTCCGTGCAACTTCTTCATCGGTGCTTTCATTTCTACGTCTCCGACTTCTTCCCGTGGCGGATCCGATGCAAGCGTTCCAGTTCTCGATATTTCTCTGGTACAAAGTTTCGAGATGACTGACACTTTCGTGTCTATAAGTCCGCCAAGCGGGAGCTAGTGGTGGCATGGCAACATCATCTTGCGGCCCTCTTGAATGCAACCGCATCCAATGACTGTGGTAGTTTACAATCCACATAACACCAAAGGGTTTTTGACCTGGAACCAAAGCCCTAAGTGGTAAAATTGTCTCACAACTACCACCCCAAATTTTCTCACCATTGTCGCGACGGAAATGACCGATAACACATATAGTCCAGTTGAAGGTGGTTGCAAACACAAGTAAGTGGTCGGAACACATCCAATGCTCCGTACCGCATGGGATCTCAAGATAGAACTCGGCACGCCTCAATGTAATCTCAAAGCCTGTCAAACCAGTCCTAGAGGATGGATGAGTACCGAACAGGTTCTTATAGACGTCGTCGCTTCTAATCTCTCGGGCACACCACATCCTCATCTGAAGGTAGTCGCCCTCTTGCCCCCGTTGGGCATGTGATATAACCCGGTAACCACAGTGACCATCGTCACCGACATCTACCCAACCATCGAACTGGCCCCAAAGCACCTCCGGTACCCCGTATCGTTTAGACCAAGTTGAGAAAAGGCCAACGGTGTAGTTTCTTTCTAACGGAGCGTTTGGTGGTCCTGGAGGAAAGTCCCCAAATAAGTGAGTACGAGCAAGTAGATCCATCGGTGCTAGGTGTCCCATATTTCCTTTGACTATGCTCGAAAGACGACTTGTTCCTAGTCGTGGATTTTTTTGGACGGCCTTTCGGGTTCTCATTAATAGGAGGTGGCAAAACGTCCTCGTCCTCCGGATGTAAGGCGTCACGCATCTTCTCGGCTACCAACCTACGACGAACCGGGTCACTGTTTCTAGCTTCCACTACTAACCCATCAAACTCATCATCATCGGTTCTCGGCATTTGATCAACACTATCAAATACCAAGGTCTTCCAAAAAACATGAACATCATCAACATGGACCCTCCTATCTCTCCTACTCAAATAAACCAATTTGCATGCACAAGGTAGGCCATGAGTTGTCTCAAGCACATGTCCACATCCCTCCTCTAACCCAACACCAAGACCAAGCCCTCTCTGAAGCTCCTCCTCCATTATTCCTATTGCCTTCGTCGACACGACCCCTAGCAACAATGAGAACAAACGACTAGTTATACGAGGCCGACTCCTTGAATCCTCAAGTGACTTTCTAATCTCCGAGTGTTGACTATCAAGCATGTCATTCATCTTCGACCACATACTATCAAGTGTCAAATTTGCACTTTTCAACCATGACTTAAGTAGAGAATGAGCCGACTCGACACGGGAAGTAGACGTGTTACCGAAATGTAGTACATCGTTTGTATAACATCGCACAAACTTCTCCTTGTGCATCGCCCAAGTGCTCAAAACATATCTCCCTAAGGGACCCCACTTTACACGAAAAGACTCCAATGCTTTTTCATACTCTTCCACGGTTAATGCATCAATAACCCGTACCCAACCCGCTTCTGGATTATAGTAGACAAGATCTCTATACCACTCGGTTTTGTAGATGTTCAGGGTTTTGGCATTGATGGCGCGGTTCACGTGCCACCGACACAATAAATGACTAGAACCGGGAAACACCTCCCTAAGAGCGGCGATCAAACCCAACTCCCGGTCGGTGACGAAGACGGTAGGGGAAACAAAGACAGGTGCAAGAATGTCCGACAACCGCCTCAAAATCCACGTGTAGGAATCCTCGGACTCCGTACAAACAAGTGCACAACCAATTAGGAACGAATTCCCGGTCGGGGTAACACCAACAATCTCAACCAGTGGATTCTTATAGGTGTTTGTCTTGTAAGTAGAATCAATGAGCACAACATAATGATAGGCTCGGAAAAGCTGCACGGCTACGGGATGTGCCATGAATATATGAGAGATCTGTCGTGTCTCCGGATCACTCAAATGCCACATCAAATAATGTGCTTCTACCGCAAGAGCAAACATTTGTTGAGCCGTGTTCCTTCCACCCCTAAATTCCCGTCTCAGTTTCTTCGTCTCGTTATATATTTGATTATTTGACGGTTGAGGTTTAGCCGGCGTTCTTTGGTGAAGAGCGTTCTTGATGTCTTTTGGAAGCACACCGGCCTTAACCTGTTGTCTCACATACGCTTTCTCCTCGTCATCCAAAGCCGCAAAATGACGATCACCATCCTTGTAAACCACTTCCTCGTGATTGTGAAACCCTTTACCCTCGGCGGTGATTATGTTCCAAACTGCACCGCTATCGTCACCTTGCCGAGGGTAGTTCTGCACGGCTCGGATACGGAAAGTGCATCCACACTTATTCGACCCACGACGCTTCTCAGGATCATCAATTGGAGGAGGTCTACCATACCTTGAACATCGAAAGTAAGATGCCAACAACCCGTCTTTTCTTCTGTTTTTTGCCCCATTATTTGCTTTAACCAAAGCAAAACCATGATCCATTGCAATCCTACTCGCCCAATTAAAGGCATCATCGCGGGTAACAAAACCTAACGTCGTTTCAAAAAACGGATTGTAATCGGTGTTATTATTCCCAAATTCCTCAAACGAGTCCTGTTCAATGCAAATACGTCGCTAATTAGACATTAAATAATTAATATATATTAGTAAAACATGATCTACATACGTAAAATGTTATTAATCATGACTATAAAAAAACGATATCATCTCACCATGGTTAGATGAAGAACTGGATGTCATAAACCATGGTCAGACCTCCATTTCACACGTCTGACCATGGTGGGACTTGTGAACTGGAGGTCTGACCATGGTCAGACATCCATTTCACACGTCCCACCATGGTCAGACGTGTGAAATGGAGGTCTGACCATGGCCAGACATCCATTTCACACGTCTGACCATGGTGGGACGTGTGAAATGGATGTCTGACCATGGTCAGACCTCCATTTCACACGTCCCACCATGGTCAGACGTGTGAAATGGATGTCTGGCCATGGTCCATGACATCCAGTTCTTCATCTAACCATGATATTTTTTCCTAATTATTTTTTAAAAACCGCAATTGAATTTTAACTAACTAAGACGTTACGTAAATCAATTAAGTTAGATAAGTATAAACAAACAATTACCGGATTCCGGGAAAAAAAAAATTAACAAACGTAAAATTTGATTAATATGTGAACATACCGAAGAGTGTTCGTCCCCCATGATAAGCGATTTAAGAAAATTGTTGTTGTTGGATTTAGTCAAATTGTTGTTCTTGTACGATTTTAATTGTTTTAGTTGAATTTAGTTGTTTTGATTTTTAGAGAATTAGAGAAGAGAGAGATAAGAGAGATAGAGAGTATAATTCATTAAGGGCATTATCGTCTTTTTTATGAAAAACGTCGTCGATGTTTCCTAAAACGTCGTCGATGTTTACCAGGCGCATTTTTCGTGGAATTAACAAATTCTTAAACCTAATATCAATCACAGGAATCAATTATCGCAGATACCACAATTCTACGTCCGAATATCAACGCTGAATCAAAGATAGCTCACGTTTCGCAGTCATAATCGTAAACAATCGCATCATTTACAAACTTTCAAATAGTCGTATCAACAAAGTGATTAATCTAACAATCGGTAAATGCAACTTCATCACACTGAAAATTAAGAAATATCTCATGATTATACTCGATAATATTCACATGAACATTTCAACAAACACTTACTGATCATAAAAACTTGCATCAGTATAGCACTACAATGTGCATGAATTTTTCAAAACAAAAAAAAATTGAAAAGATGAAATACTTGAAATTAGATAGACGATGATATCGGCACCGATACGACGTCGTATGACAACGGAAAGCCGACAAGGATCACCGGAAGAACGACATCTTTGAATTGCTAGAGAAATCAACTGATGATACAATTGTTTAATTAGCGAAACAAGTAAAATTAATCTATGAATACGAGTGTTATGAGAACAAATTTACAGAAAAATGATGTGTGTGTTAGGAGTAGAAACCTTTTTGCAGAGGTTTTTCAGCGAAGTGACCTCCATTGATGCAGTTGCTTAGCAAATTGGGGGACTTTCGCGGGAAGATAGAGCGGTTCGGTGTGACTTGTGAAAATATTTTTAAATCGAAAGCTTTCTCAACTCACAATAAATCCCGTTAGGGAGGGCTCGACACGGATATATTCGTTTTAAGGTTAAATGACCAAGACCCTGTTCTTTTCGGCTGAATTGAGTTAAATGAAAGTGAACTTAATTGAACTAAATTGAATGGAACCGAGTTAAAGTGAACGGAGTTGAAGTAAGGTTTAATTTTGTGAATATATGAATTAAATAGAACTAACTAAAGTTAAACTAAACTGTGTTGAATAGAACCGACCTGAAATAAAACGAGCTGAAATTAAGCTGAAAAGAACAAAGCCTAAGTATTATTGCTCTTGAATATGTAAGACAAATATTTTGCTTTTATTCATGCATTTTGTTTTTTTGTTTTTTCTTACTATTTAACATGTCTTAAGTTTAAAACAAATATATTCATCTTAAATAAGAACTTGTTATCAGAAATTTAAAGATATCACAATTATGAAGATAATGTACTCCCTCGGTCCTCGGTTATTTGTGTGGTTTTGGCTTTGGCTTTGGCTTTGACTTTGGCACACAGATTAGGGGAATGAGGAGGTGGTCAATTATTAACTGACAAATATACCAGATTTAGTGTAAAGGTTCAATTGTCCACCAACGACTATCCTAAAGTAAAAAAGGTAGACAAGTGATTGAAAAACCTCAAACTGAAATAGGCAGAAAAAATCACCGGGACAGAGGGAATATAATGAAGCTTCTCCCCTTCCTCGTCCCATTCTCAAGGTCTCCGGCTCAAGTCCATCCTATACGGGTCGTAGGATTACTAATAGTTTAAGACTATGCCATCTAGATTCGAGATTGTCGCGCTCTTAAAAGAGATAGTTAACCTGGTCTACGTGATTTATCACATATACTCGCGATCTACTCACTTGGCACCAAAGGTAGATATAAGTGTATGACTACGGTCTACGAGTTCTATTGTCATCCCACAAAAAATATAATAGAATATTCGCTTTGTTTTAGACATCGTAAATTAGTTTTATAATCCCTAGTCTTTTAGAGAGATTCATATACGGAATGTACTGTTGATCGATTTACAACATCTTGGAAAAAAATCAAATAGTTTAAACATGTAATTCATATGAAATATCAATTACCTATGCAATTTACTTTTCTCAAAGTAATTTTACGTTAAACTTGAATGTCAAGCCACTTTCAACGTTATTACTGTAAAATAATACTCTTGCAAAGTTTCACTCCCTCCATTCAAGTCCAAACACAACTTTTTTGACACTATTCATGAATGAAGATAATCTTTACGATTTCTTGCAATATGTAAGATAAAATATGGTCATGTGGGATCTTGTATGATTTCCCTTTATAAATACAATAAAAATATCAAATTTTTATATTTTTTTATAATGTAAAGCTCGAGATATTTACGTTACAATATGTGTCTTGGCAAACGTGTAAAATATAAATGTTGTATTTGGACTTGAATGGAGAGAGTATTTTAATTTAAGGAAAAACAGTATTTCTCGAAGGCTTACTATTATGATCCAAACAATGAGCTATATGCACCAATGAGGCAATGACAAAGCAACACTAATCCGTTTATGATTATAGCTCTATGTACTTTTTGACTTTAATAATAATTAAAAATTTCAGAGTATTGATTTAAAGATTATGAGATCTAAGATAAAGTTTATAAGCTCGTTCACTTGAACATTAGGAAGTCAATAATGATCGGATTGCGAGTGGATTATGGTGAGGGGGTGGGTGAATAGATGATGAGTGGTGGCAAGGGAAAGGGTGGAAGTGTGGAACAACAAAGAGTGGTGGACTGGTGGAGATGCGAGGTTCAACACTCAATAGAAAGTTTTAAATCAATTATACGTGAAATTCTCTCAAACACTTGTCACTACCTTTCATAAACAAAGTCAATCTCAATTACAACCTTAATGAATCACACTAATTGTCTATGAGGTCAAACCTATTGCTAATTCATAATCATTTTTTTTATCTCATGGGTCATATTTCACCCGTTTCAAATTTAACATGAATATTTTTCCTTTAAAATTTAAACAATAACTTAGGAATCATTAATCCGAGGTGGACTACAAAACAACTTCTCAATAAATAGTCAAATGAGTCAATTCACTAAAAATGAAAAGAATTGTTAATATCTCTTCCCCCAAAAAAAATTCAATTTACAATCAATAATAATTCCAATTCATTGATCTTATTTATACACTCTACTAACCCCTTTATTGAATTATTTCTGTGGGTTGGTGGGAAAATACTTCCTAATTGGATTGGATATATGTAAAAAAAAAAACAAATCCCTTTCAATTCTCAGGTTTACCAATAATTAGCATAGTAAATAGCAATTATTTTTTCGATTAAGGGTAAATAATGGAAGATCAAGTTCATAAAGATAAGGAATTTGGTGAAAAATTGGGGGATAATAAGGACAAATCTATATCTTTTGATTATTATGATCATATTTCTCCTCTTGCAATTGATATTGGAGGTACTTAATTATTATTATTATTATTATTATTAACTTTTAATTAGTACTATGCTGTTTTTTTTTGCTGGGTAATTTGTAGTTTAGTTATAACATAGCTTGAATGTAATGGAAAATTGGAAATTGCCCAGATAATTATTTTTGTTTGTAATGATTTGTTTGTTGAATATTTTGTATAAATTGGTAATTGGTAGTTTAGTTATAGCATAATGATTATGAAACATTAGTTACTTGCAATTTGCAAAGTAGTTGATTAAATTTGCAAGTTTGATAATTAAGAAGTAGATGATAGTTTAGTGAGATGTTTGTTTAAGCAAAGCTATGTGATTGGTTTGGATATTTAAGTTGGTGATCTATTATAGTGATGCTTTTTGAATCTATTGGATCTTGTTCTTTTAGAATTTGCTAATAGTTTTGTGTATAAATCGAGTCAATGATGAACTTTTTGTAGGAATACCCGGTGCACAATAATCGACTGAGAAAGTCTCATGTAAAACCGTTTTATCTGTGAAATCAGTAGATCAAAGTTGGTATGGTTAGTTACTTGAGGGATATTTAAGCCATTTAATTAGTGGTTTTACATTAATGCTTGGGTAAAACCACCTTATATACAAGTATTATCGTAACCAAAAACATTTTGTCCCTTGATGTAGATAGTGGTGATGTTTGTTGAATCCGTTCGATATTGTTGCCTGAGATTGATCGACTTAATGCAAAGTTGGAAACTTTCCTAGGTACATTACACTCGGTGCACTGCACCATAACCCAAAACACGACTCCCTTTTTGTTTTTCCTTAGATTTTAACCTCCATTTGTATGGAAAATACAACCCATTTGTAGGTGATTTTTCATTCATGGGTCATTCAAAAATAGTCTCTCTACACCACAGGGGTAATGCTACATACGGTTGACCCTCTTGTCCCACTATTTGTGGAACCTCGAGGCATTAGATTAATGCGTTCGTCGTTGTTAGGGTTAAATTTTTCTAGACTTTCGAGTTAAACACTGTTGGCAGATGTTTATCCTCGGCTACAAGGTAGTTACATGCAATGTCTTGTGCAATGTTGCAGGCTCTTTAATCAAGTTGGTGTATTTCTCTAGAGATGAGAATTGTTCGGAGGTCCATGCAGGAAAGGCAATTGAAGTGGAGAAGGTTGTGATCCCAACTAGATCTAACAATTATCCTATTCCAAACTGCAAGCTCCACTTTGCAATGTTTGAAACTTGCAAGATAAACGAGTGTGTAGATTTCATTGAGTCCAAGCAACTTCTGGGCAGCCGTATGAAACTATCTTTTCTTCTAATCTATGTCTCTTAATTATTTATTGGTTATTCTTCAACTTGATGTGGACATGTTTTAGCTAGCTATAATGTAGCAAAGTTAGTAAATCAGACTTGCAGCTAAGAACATTGATTGAGTTATACTATGTATGGCTACATGCAGTTGTTGTTGTTGTTGTTGTTGTGGTTGTTCTTGCGATTAAAAAGTTATTGATCGTAACAGTATTCAACCTTATCTTAATGACGCAAAGACTCCCACCAATGGCTTAAGTTAAGGAGTTGAATATACCCAACATTACCCCGCTATAGAAATCGCTTCGAGTTTGCAAATGATGGCTACTTAAAATAGAAAAAAGCGCAGTCAGTTTATTAGCCTTCTGATTTTTATTTCATCATGATTGGGAACCAAAGAAAGTGCTTATTTTGCTCCACTGACTGGATAGCAGTATTCACTGTTAAAGTATATCAGACCTGTGCATGCAATGTCAACTGCAACTATAAGTGAGGTTATCCGTCTACGTGTCTTTATGCTTTACCTGTCATCATAACTCGTCTATTTGGCTGGCTATAAAGCGATCCTTACGCTAGTAGTTCTATCGAGCATCTCTGTATGCTTAGGATCCAGGCTTTAACGCTTCCCTGCTCTGATTGAACAATGATTATTTTCATTGCAAGGGACTCCACTCAGACTCAGTTACCTATTTTCAAGTATGTTGTTTGATGCGGGGTCCCGTGTACTGATATACGGACCTTCAGGTTATCCATTTGGGACTGTGTTTCACTCAGTCTAAAATCTCCTCTCACTTCTGAAATTATGTATTATAAAAATATCCAGTTAAAAGAGAGATTATCAATGCCACAAATTAACTTATGTTTTTTTCTATACGTGGTGCGGTGTCTTTCTGACTAGAGTGAAGCTTCTAATCGACTTCTAACGTGTTGTTCGTATTTAGGTAACAGGCGGCAGGATATGTCAGGCAGCAAAGACATATTGATCAAGGTAATTTCGTGTTTGTCCCTGCCATTCTTTCTTCACCTTTCTTTTGTACTCCGCCCCGACTTCCTTTTATTTAGCTCCTCGCCTCCTCTGAATTGCCTTTTAGAAAGTACTATACTCTTTATGTTTATGCAACTAAGCTCTTGTATGTTGGAAACTCTACATGAGTTAGTTTCTTGTGCTTATTGAACTCCACAAGCCCCTTTACATGACATTTGGTATATATTGTGAAAATGTTAGTTCCTACAATGTCTTTGTAAGACACTGCCTTTAGGCATGTTTGTATTCCTAAATGACTACCGCTTCTCCTCACAAGCTCCCTTACTGTTAAAAGGTAAGACGGTGTACACTCGATCCATATCCTGCCGTTTGTGTAAAGCCTTCCAGGGACGGGTTTATGTTGCTGTTGTTTTGGTTTGGTTGTTTAAGATTGGGTGCCTGTGGGTTGTGGCCTTGGAAGGATGAAGGGTGGGGATAATGGGGCCCGACAAATCAGAGCTCTTTGAGTGAAAGGTGGGATTGAGAGCCATTGCTCCCTTTCGTTTTTCACCTGCTTCCTCCTCTCTCTAGCTCTTTCTCAAAAATATGCATCTTTACCCCTAACTAGAAGATATGGTTGTTTCCTACGGCCCACCATTTATTGCGACATGTATCCATCAACCAAAATGTTCTGAACAAGTGCTTCAAAAAAAAGAGCATATACAATTGTGTTGTAGATTTTCTTTTTCCCTTGCTCATGATACTGTTTTACGAAAATCTTGTAACTATTTGTGTTTAGCTGACAGGCAACTGGCGGTGGGGCTTTCAAATTTGCTGACCTATTTAGAGAGAAGCTTGGGATTAGGTTTGACAAGGAGGATGAGATGGACTGTCTTGTGGCTGGAGCTAATTTTCTGCTGAAGGTGAGGATTGTGCTATTCTGTGCCGTTCACACAATTGCTTTGTCTGTCTCTTCTTCCTTTTTCACCGTTGTGTTTGGCGTGTTAAAAAGGGATCAAAGTCATAAAACTTTGACTGTGTGAACAATTTCTGATTTCTCAACCTCTCTAGACCATCTTCGTCTTGACTGCTGAACATTGATTGTGTGATATCACCTGAATAATGGGTGGAAGCCTCCGCTTTGGTAAATAAATAAGTGGGCTACTATTTTTTGGGTGGTGGCTCCCTATGCAAAGTTAGCTTCCTATAACCTCATTTGCAATTCGAGCTCTATACAAATTTTTTTCGTAATAAAAAATACTCCGTAGCAAACATTGGGAGTATGATTTTCCATATTCGAAGAGTCATAGATAAACTCGTTTTTGGCTTCCGAATATGACGGAATGTTCTTATATTGTCAAGTAGCAATTTGTAATGTAATCTTCGCCACAGTTTTTATCATGGATCATCCGAACCAACCTCTATCAATGTATTATTCAACACAGTTTTTCTTCTATTTGTATGTATATTTCAGAAAGAGTTTACAAAGACCATATAGTATCCTTTCATGAGGTCTCCAACTATGATAGAGATCTCTACAAAAATAGCAGCCGTATCCCTTGTAGACGAAAAATCAACTGTAGGAATGGTTGCTGTTGGATTTCATAATTATATCTGTCAAACCATGCAGTATTTTAAATTGAACTGCATTTGTTTATTTTTACCTCGTATTTCTTAGTACCAATGTTTAAAAGTCTTGTTCTGGACTTGGAGCAGGCAGTACCCCGTGAAGCTTTCACATATGTTGATGGTCAGAAAGAATTTGTTCAGATTGACTCCAGCGATCTGTTTCCTTATCTTCTTGTCAACATTGGCTCTGGAGTTAGTATGATTAAGGTTAGAACAATACTTTCCATTTATACGACTGTATTTTCTATGCACTATTTTGTCTATGATCAAAGGAGAATTTTTTTTTTTTGTGGTTTATGATTTTATGTTTCTGTGATGTCTTCCTATTTCATCAGTGTGTGCTACCTTTTGTAGGTGGACGGTGATGGAAAATTTGAACGTGTTAGTGGAACAAGCGTAGGTGGAGGCACCTTTTGGGGTTTAGGAAGGCTTCTCACAAAATGCCAAAGGTAATATTGACGTAACTGAATGGAACATTTGAGAAGCTTGCACAGTAATTTAGTCTTTTTTTGTTTTTTTCCTTTATTCGGGATGTCCTAACTTAATCCACATCTGAAAACAAGAATGGCTATAGATTTTACAATTCATAGACATGATATTCTGAAACGTAGTCCGTTAATGTATTTGCAATGTCGTTTGGAGAGATATATAGAAGTATTATATTAAAAAAAAATCTACTCACATATGTCGCTCTTGAAAACTATTATCTCCAGAGAGTACGGCTTCTTTTTTGTCCTGTGATTCTAGCCTAATGATTTCTTCAAATACCCAGTTTTGACGAGTTGCTGGAGCTGAGTCATCAAGGAAATAACAGAGTAATTGATATGCTTGTTGGTGACATTTATGGTGGTTCAGACTATGCAAAGGTATGTATGTATGATACATGGAGTGTTGTATTTTCAGTCATATATCGCCATAAGTTGTGCACGCTAGCCTATTTTGCTTGTTTTGAGAAGTAATACAAACTCTTCAAAAAACTGCTCAGGATAGTGCCTTCTCTCTTACTTTTGAAAAACCTACTTTGATTGCGAGAATCCGAGGTCAGAATCACACATCTATTAGTTTTCAGATGTTATTGCTCAAGCCTTTATTGTGATGTAGCAATCATTTGATGCAATTTATAATGCAATTTTAATGCGTCTTATGGAAACCTCTTTATGTTGAAAATACATGGTAAGACTATGTATATCCGGACCCCTTTACCAAGCCATTTCAGAAACCCTTGAGACACTGGGGAATGTTGTTGTATTGTCTGGCTTTTTAAAAGGCAGCCCTTTCGGTGGCTAAATGGTTGTGTTTCTGCTAATGGCAGATTGGCCTGTCAGCAACAGCAATAGCATCCAGTTTCGGCAAGCCAATTTCAGAAAATAAAGAGCTGGAGGATTACAAACCTGAGGATATTGCAAGATCCCTGTTGAGACTTATTTCAAACAATATTGGGCAGGTAAGCTTATCTAGGCAGTTGCCACCATGTTTAATATGTAATCCATGTTACTACAAATCTTTACTTAAGGGGTCGCAGCATCTCTGACATGACACGAAAGGATAAGGATTTATGACCTTCGCTGTGAAACGGGCAGGGTATTAAATCTCAACCCGAGATCCTGATCTCAGAATCTGTTGTCGCGAACTAATCTTCGTCATTGCTTTATAAATGCAGCCAATACCGTGAACATCACTTGATGGTAAACCTTGCCTATGACGGCTGACAATCCCATTAACATCACTTCAATTTGTTTGCAATTGTGTAAACCAAACCCTAAGCTATGTCTCAAATGTCGTTTAGGGATATCTCAAATGTCATTTAGGGATATCAGCATAAACTTTCGTGGCAACACAGGCAAATTAGAAGAGATGTGATTTCATGAGAATTTCTTTTTTTTTTCTTTTTTTTTTCTAGTCTAATCCCTATGCCAGTCCGTGTGTTTCTATCAATTTCCGGGAGGTAATTATGTTTTCACTTTGGGATATTAATAGTTTACTAGGTAGAACCGGTTTCAATATTTATTGCCATTTTATTCAATTTTCGATGGAGCTAAAGACTAACTAGCTCTTTGGTTTCATAATATGATAGTAATACACACTAGTATAGTAGTATGTATGTGCTTCTCACGTCTTGAAGTCCAATTTAAACTCTGTGCTTTCATCATAGAAGGCTGCACAGTCCATCACCTCAGCATCGGCATATAGGTGTATATAACGAGAAGTTCATATTTGCTTAGAAAATCATAGTACTGATGTTCCCTTTTTTATTTATATAGTCGTTCTGTTTGTACTTTGCCTTTTTTTCTTTTCTGAGATGCTGTCGGCCATCTCTTTGATCTCTTTTATTTCGCTTGGCATGATTTGCAAAGGTTTGTTAATAATGTATTTTTTTTCCTTTTTCTAATTGTCTACCAGATTGCTTACCTGAATGCAGTTTTGTATGGGCTCAAACGAATTATCTTTGGAGGATTTTTCATACGAAGTCATGAATACACCATGGACACAATTTCTGTTGCAGTCCAGTTCTGGTAACTCTTGATATCCTTTTCTCATCTCGCAATCTATACTTTATTTGAATCGTCTCTTCTGGGCTGACTCCTTTTATTATTGGCGTAAATGTGATGATATCGTTTTAAGCATTTGAAACCAATGGTTACCAATAAATGTTACCACTGATGATTTTGTTGAAGTATTATTCAGTAGACACAATTTTCATGAGATCATTAAGAAACAGTCTGTGTGCTGACTGTGTACATACGACACCCATATCTCGCAATAGGCGGGAGCCTTGAAGGGCTTAGGTGGTTGTTTTTGTTTATCTTCATTTTTTTCTTAAAAAGAAAAGATTTGGCATCAAGCTGATATGGAAAATGGTAGTCAAAATTTAGCATCGAAGGCTACAAAATGCCAAGAATCGAGCTAGAGGAAGTCTCTGATGTTAACTGTGCAAATCCGTTACTGTTCCAAAGGCTTTATAACGTCGTTCATAAAATGAGGGACATTTGCTATTTCATCGACATCTATGACTCCCTTTTCTTTTAACAATTTCTATTTCAACTCCCGGGCATCTAAATGAAGGATAATAAATCACTATTCTTCTTATGGGTCGTCAATCTGCTAGATTAAGTTAAATGCCTAGATTCCCAAAATATGCTTTTAAAATCTTTAAACTGCATATAAACTTATAAAGCTGCACGAAAATTAAGCAATATTGTATTTTTCTTTATTTGAGTTTTCAACTTCCTTTGGTGGTGCAAGGCAAATTCTACTCTACGACGGTTGCACCGTTCGACGACACAAATGGTGACCATTTCATGGTATATAGTGACCATTTTATGATCAATAGTCACCACTTTTTTTCAGCGGTCACTTTTTTACATAAAATGGTCACTTTTTGTAAAGTTACAAGTGTACAATCGGCGTACCCTAGGAATCTAGAATTACTGATATTGCTGGAATATCTGGTCATCGGAGTATCTGACCGTATTGGGCGGTTTTATAATGAACAATGAATCTTGTGTGGATCTGTCTTACATGTCGGTCTCTTTTGCTTTAATTTCTAAATTCTGGTTATAGGTCACAAGGGAAAGCAAAGGCCATGTTTTTGAGGCATGAAGGTTTTCTAGGAGCTTTGGGTGCATTCAAGAGTTATGAGAAGCATGGGCTTGGCGACTTGATGGCCCATCATCTGACCGAACAATCACCCATAATATCTCCTCGTCCTCAGACGGTCCAAAAGGTTGCCATCCCCTTTATTGATAAGCCGACAGACAGCGATAGCAGTCTCGGCGCCAACCTGCCAACACTAAAGTGAAGCCAGTCAAATTTTCACAGGCCTTGTAATTTAATCTAGGAATAAATTATGTATTCTAGGTTAATGCCTGAAGTTGGGAGAAAAATATGTCGTCTCATCACCAAACCAATTGTAACATGCCATTTGTGAAGATCCGACCCGTTCAACCCTGGTCAAGCGAACAGACAATGACACCAAATCTTGTTGTATTTGTAATTTTATATACCTTCTACTTGTATATAATGAAGCTGGATCTTAATTTGAAAAAGTGCAAGCCTTACTTCATCCTTCTGAACAGTAATTCTTGGGTACGATGGTCGATGGTTGTACCCGTCTTATATTTCACAAAAGTTACCATTGTGGTAAATAATGACCACTTTATGATAAACAGTTACCACTTTGAAAAAAATGGTCGTTTTTTAGTAATAAAAAGTACAATCTATTAAAATGTGGTCACTATTTAACATAAAATGGGACTTTTTTTAATAAAAAAGTGGTCACTTTTTTCGACGTGCGACAGTCATAGAGTAGTTTGGGCGAACTTCTAAATTACTGAGATACACAGTGAACCATCACAACATGATGATAGTTCAGAATTTTTCGACACTGTTTATGGACATGTACTGCAACTCCACTTAAATAACTTCATAAATCATAATAACAGGACATACTGTGAAACAAACAGCCCGTCTATGCACAGCCATTATGAACATGACATGCATTCTAGATTTTACGACGGCACACATTACCTTCACAAATATAGCCAGCTTTATTCTCGGCTTGACCATCGTCGTCTTCTTTTGATTTTCCATTATTCTCCAAGGCACATTTGGGATGAAGATCAAAGTCGCATTCTTTGCAGTAAAAAGACCAGCTCTGCCCCTGTGTGTGACACTTATCACAAACATAGTTATCTCGACGTACCTTCTCCAAATCATGTTCGTGGAGTACATGTTTCAGTTTTTCAGGCCAACCTTTGGCCATTTCTTCGAGTCGGGTTACCACATTCTTAATATGATCATCAGTAAAGGGGAACGCTTCTGAGCCATAAGATTCTGAGCTGTCTCGCTTCAGTAGTAACAGTATTACCTGTGGTCCCGACAGCTACAAGACATGGGATTCCCCTCACTTTGAACCGACGGGACAAGGAAGTTTTTCTCTCATCACCAAAGGGAAGGGCTAACCAAGGCATATCAGAATAGTAGTTATCAAATGAGGATTGGTCACGATCACTAGAGACAAATATTACCTCGAATGCATCCTCCTTTCCCTTGATTTTATGGTATGTTTCTATGAGTTTCGGTGTAAAAGCACGGCACGGGGGACACCAATGGGCGGAAAAATAAATTAGCACATGCTTCCCTGTAAGTTGAGATATGAGAACCTAAGAAAAAATGATACGGAAACGTTACTATTGCATTACCAATAAAAAGAACACTGGCAAATCTCAGCAGAATTTAGCATCTTATGTCATATGTCCATTAGAATAGGGGGCCATTACTTATTACCTTTGACCTGTGTTTATCAATGACATAATCCTTATCTCCGGACACCAAAAATGACTCGAGCGTTTGAGTTTCGAGTTTTGCTTTCTCAATTTGAGCAATCTCAGCCAGTTTCTCAGCAGTGAAAGGATACGCGTCACGACCATGTTCATCAATAAGTTCCGTAACATCAGGGTTCAAAGTCTTCCCCTCAACCCCAATTATGACCAGCCTTGGAATGGATCTAAGCTCAAAGTAACGTGCAAGCTTTTCAGTCTTCTTGTCTTTGAATGGCATTGATAACCATGAGGTTTGTGCCAATGTTTGCCTGAATCCATCTTCATCATTTTCCGCCAAATAGATCAACACTATCTCAAAGTCCTCGCCTTTCTCTTTGAGTTGCTTGTAAATTGTCCCTAGTTTTTGAGTAAACTCAGTGCAGGGCCTATACGAGCCAACACAAAAGTACAGGCCGACTATCTTTCCTTCAAGCTCCGATACAGGAATCTGTAGAAATTTGATAAATGACACTCAACAATGGATTGATACACGATACTAACCTTCACTTCATAGTATTTTTCCCATTTTTCAAAATTGTAAAATTTCTTCCACACAATTTTGAAAAATGGGACGAAAAAAATGAAATGGAGGGCGTAATAGACAAGCAAATAACACAAGATCAATTAGTTCTGAAATGATTATATGAATCTAGCAGGGGTCCGATAAAAACCCACATTACCGAGCCTTATTCTAAAGAACGAAGCGTAGAGATAACACGCAAGCTAGCAGTTCATAATGAGACATAATATGGAAGGTAGTTAGCAAGTTACCTTCTTGCCATCACTCGAAATAAGATAATTCCTGCTGCCAGAAACCAAAAGAGACTTCAAACTTTGATTTCTCTTTGCCGCCTCTTCCTCCTCTTTGAGCTGATTGACCCTCTCCAACGTAAATGGGTACGCCTCGACCTGATATTCCCTGATAAACTTAACTCCTTCATAAGTCAAAAGTTTCCCATCTCCATCAAAAATTATAAGATGAGAGATTCCCATAACACCGAATTTATCATTAAGACACTCTTTGGTAGAAGAATCGGAAAATGGGATTGCAAGCCATGGCATTTTAAAGAAGTATTCCTTAAAGGACTCTTCATCTCTATCAGCCGAAACAAAGACAATTTCAAAATCCCCTTTCGAGAAAAGCTCTTCGTAGACTTCGATTAGGATGGCGTGAATCCACTGCAAGGTGGGCACCATGAGGCAGAGAAATAGAAACCCACAGTTCTGCCAATTAAATCTTCGATTTTCACCTACAACCATGTGAAACATTTGACATATTCACACAATTCAGTCTCAATACCTAGTACTACAATGATAACAAGATCACGAATTCCGTCCACTCCATTCCGTGATTGATACTAGATTTGGTGAAGTTAAGATGTACGCAGTCTTTCCCTAGCTTTAAATGCTTACAATAGACTCCTTCCATTTCCGTCAATAATCTTTGTTTGCTTTTTAAGTGAACTGAATTTTGACCGATAGGGTTGTGAGAGGTCTTTTTGAAAATACTGTCACAAGCGAGATTTGCTGCTAAAATTAATAGATGATGAAGAAAATCCATCCAAGCTTTGGTACCAACTACATCCTAAACCCCAACCTTAAACAATCAAGCTGATAATTTCCAATACAACATAGAACTTACATGCATGATCATCACCAAACGGTCCTCAATTTGTACCCGAAAACATTAAAAGTTGGACATTCATATTTCATCACATACTATATTCTATATATGTCCTGCTTAAAATCCATCAAAAAAGAACAAACAAAGTCAGAAATATCACAAATTATAGAATAAGACCGTCTTATGTTGTGTGACAGTTCTTTTATTGGTTAAACACTCATTGATTCTTTCAATAAACGAGGGTTTTAATATGAAAGGACCGTCTTAGAGTGTTAGACGTATTGTATATTTGTATTATATTAAAAGCTAAACCCTCGTAGCAAATGATCATTTCATAGAAAAAAATTGAAGAGGTAACTTATAAATAGAAGGGGTTAGTCTCAAATTTGATCATTTAAGATAAACCCTCGTACCAAATGATAAAAACTGAAAGAGTTGGTCTCCCTACAGACGGCCTATTCTCGTGATAAACTATTAGACGGGATTTTGTAACCGCATTTTTACAGCCAAATGTGACCACTTTTGGAAAACAAGTTAGCATAAGCCAGCTGTACAATTGTGGCTACATTTTATCATGTGATCACAAAACTCGTCTGAAGCTTCAGACGAAAAGTGGTCGTCTGAAACAAGTATTTGACAAGCTGCAAATACCCACGAACTATAACTCAATAAAAATGCTAACTTTATAGGGAAAAATCACAACTTTCACAAAAAAATAAAAGTGAAAAAAATTGAAAAAAATTAAAAAAATAGCTATACATATTGAAGAAATGTTGGTTACCTGATCACCATTGTTGCGAATGAGGAAATCTCTGTCCTTAGACGAAAGAAGAGAGCTTAAATCATAGCAATTGTTGTTAATTAAGTTTTCTTCTGCCATTTTTCAAGCTTAATGAATAATGATTAATGAATGTTGTTATAACAAGTGTTAATGTTAATTGTTGATCACACTACATTTGTGTTCTGAATATGGTAGTGAATTATGTAAGGGACAAATGATGTACAAAGAAACGTAGGACAACTGATAAACTCACTGATAATGTGTTTGATGACTACTGTCACTCGGGACCGTGCATGAGACGGACATTATATATATATAAACACTCATTTACTATTGGCAATTTGCAATAAACAGAGTGTCTAACAAATAAAAGTTACCGCCAGTAAAATAGTTTTATTCTATAATTTTTTAATATTTTTTATTAATTTTTTGAATAAAGATACTTATTTATTACTGGTAATAGACGAGTGAAACAAATAAAAGTTACCGCCAGTAAAATAGTTTTATTCTATAATTTGTAAATGCGTAATGTAGGTCTACACATAAGAAGATTTGAATTGTAAATTGATCGAAAGTGGTCATATAATAACGTGATCTAAACCAAAATAATTCAATAAAATGCTTATTGCATTTATAATTTTCTAAACTATCTTCCTAGTATCCTTTATCTCAAAAGCTTGGTTCTTTAATCATCAAAACATTTAATAGTCGTAGTGATATCATATAATGAGAGTGTGAGACCGACTCGTACAAAACACAAATGAAGATCATATAAGAGTCTCCACACAAATGAAGATCATATAAGAGTGTGAGACTGACTCGTACAAATCACAAATGAAGATTTACGGATACAAGTTAAGAAGGAGCGCACTTAATCAAACTCGAATCTTGCATATTTCTTTTTCATTAATGGATATACCAATGTCCATATAAAAGGGAGTCCATACTCATATAGACAACATATATCAATAGCAGAACACACACAAAGCCTTCCAGTAGACCATCTTATTCGCGAAGAAGATTACATAGTTCACACATTCATAAATCATACGGTATACTAATCAGGTATCACTCCAGACTCAAAAGACATGTTTTCACAGCATAATAAACTCCATCTTAGACATTTCATTTTTAGACTTTCCGACAAACATCACCTTCACAGATATAGCCTTCCTTGGTCTCGTCTTTGGCGTCTTCTTCCACTTCCTTAGAGTTGGCCAAAGCACATTTCGGGTCAAGATCATAATCACACTCCTCACACCAGAAAGACCAGCCACTCCCAGGAGTATTACACCCGTCACAAAAGAAGCCATTTCTACGCACCTTCACCAACTCATGTTCATGGAATTCGTGTTTCACTTTCTCAGGCCACCCCTTTGCAATATCCTCGAGTTTCTGACTCAAATCCTTCAAGTGATCTTCGGTGAATGGAAATGCATCCGAACCATGAGCTTCTATAAGATTTCGGGTTTCAGTTGTAATTGTTTTACCTTCAGGTCCAATAGCCACAAGA
>JAIUZE010011670.1:0-13005 GCA_022085475.1 Heliosperma pusillum | reverse complement strand
ATGACTGTGGAAAAAGAAAATATATATGATAAGTTTCATCGTTTTAAAATTTGAGTCTAATGAAAAACTGTTTACTTCGATAACTCGTGCATTTATACAATTGACCTCCCTCACGAATTATATAAATGATCCCAAGACTCAATTTCTGTAAATTGATAAGCCAACCTCTTGGCTAATTCTACTTTTAGAATTCCTGGTCGATAAATTTTTGTAAATTCTATCTTTAGTCCATCATAATCACGAGATATTACTGGTACTATAATGTTGAGATAAAATAGGTCAACACTCACTACTTACCCAACGGAGAAGGGGTCATATTATGACTTCCGACGAAGAAGGGGCTCATAGTAGTTTTTGCCTATAACAGACTAGTCTCAATTTTATTTATAGGGGAAGGTCCCATCATCTTAACTTAAATTCATTTTAAGTGAACGAATGTCTAGCAACTCGAGAATGATTTAACTAAGGTGATGGCCCTAAAAGCGAGTGACATTTGTATGTCCATGATTAAAAAATATTCAATCTATATGAATCATTTTCATGCATATTTAGGTTTAGGTGGTTTGGTTTAGGCGGAATATGATGCAATTATCTATCATGTGAAGGAAAGTAAACGAGAATGAAAAACGTAAAAAGAAAAACATGTCCTAGTGTGGCCTATCCTACCAAAAAGAATAAATACAACTCGGAATCCAACTGATTGGACCCTCGAAGCTTGACTTGATCACCTTCTTGGTCCATGTAGCGGGAGTGAGCTCCAATCTCCATCTTTAGTCTTCTTTGAAATTACAATAAATAAAATTACATTGATCCTATTTATTACATTCTAATTTCAAAACCCAAAACTAAAAAATGGAGATTCAAGATCTCAAATTACATCCAAGACTATGTTACCATCATTACGGTAACACAATCTACTAAGGCCACACTAAGTTACAACTGATTGTAAAAATACGTTAAAAATTCATTCAAACATTCCAAAAGACATTATAAAAGCACCAACTAAAATAAAACATGCAAGACATAATACATTTATTACGATGTTTTATTATCCAAACCACCCTTTAACATAGATTATAATTATGTGGTAATTCTGTAATTACCCACATTAATTACAACCTCGATTCATTTTACTGATAAAATGAACAATCCTAAACATTTCAAACTGCTTTAAAATGTAAGATATTTAGCATATGTGAACCGTTTCACAATTAATTATACACAATCCGAATAATGTACAATTAAAGGCCCAAAAACTTGAACACGAAAAACAGGTTTTTTTTTTTTTAGCAGAAAGTTTTTCGGCAAATTCTTTTTCAGCAAAACGGTCCTTATCGACAAAATAGGGAAAAATAATATCCTTTCTAATGATAAACTCATTCAACATCATTTCCATTTTCATTTTAATCTAATCTTTATTAAATTAAAACATTTACAAATCTATTGTATGTTATTTTAACAGATTAAAATAACAAAATAAATCTAAATGAAAACGAATACGAAAGGAAATACGATTCTGTAAAG
Source organism: Heliosperma pusillum (assembly GCA_022085475.1). Classification (NCBI taxonomy): domain Eukaryota; kingdom Viridiplantae; phylum Streptophyta; class Magnoliopsida; order Caryophyllales; family Caryophyllaceae; genus Heliosperma; species Heliosperma pusillum. The sequence continues at coordinate 11,481 of JAIUZE010011670.1, read as the reverse complement.
TACTCGATCGAGAAGAAATTAAACAATAAAGTCTCTCGATCGACTAATTCTTCCTAGTCGACAAACAGGGACCTCGATCGAGTATAAACATCACTCGATCGACCAAAAATTTTAGCAAACTGCTCGATCTAGCGAACACAGGTACTCGATCGACCAAAACTTTGAGAAAACTGCTCGATCGAGCGAACACAAGTACTCGATCGACCAAAAAATCACAAAAACAGCTCGATCGAGACACTAAAGTCCTCGATCGAGTCAAACACACAGCGGCATAAACAGTTTCGGTTTATGAAATCAAATTAAAACAATTTCGTGGCCTATGCTCTGATACCACTTGTGGGAAATCCGTATTACCACAATACAATTATTATAGGATTATAACGAAATAGTAATAACTTGATTATACTAGTCATAAACAAAAACATGAATAAGAGTATAGATTTAGAAATCAACCTCCCATCCTAGCAATTGGCGTAAAGAACAGAGATATCAATGTTGATATCCTCCTAATCGTTGCACCCAAGACTGTATGAGAAATGCCCTTGTGTTGCTAGAAGTTTTCAAAAGTTACTGTTAACCTTTTGTTTTGTGTTTTTGTGAAAGAGTTACTGTTAACTTTTTCTTTTGTGATGATTTATCAGATGGAGGCTACTGTGAGAATAGAGATTAGGTTAGAAATTTTTCTCTTGCTTCTACCTATTTCTCACGGCACACATGGGTTTTTATATGAGGAGATTTTTTTTTCTCCTCAAAATAACTACCCATTGACTAAAAACCGAGTGTATCTGGATACTTTCGTTTTTGGTCATTTTAGCTTCCAATATAATCTAATATCTTATAATCGTCGTTTTACATGGACCGACATTATAATACTTCATTAATTATAAATATCCGTATATTTATAATTTGCCAATTAATTATAACGGTTTATTTTTAATTAGCTTACATTATATATTCAATTTACGAATTACAGTTAATTCGTCTCAGCTAACTTTATTTAATCATTATTAAATAATCGTCTCATCATCACAGTGACTAACCTTTTAGTCAAATACACTGACTAACCTTTTAGTCATATAATAGGGCATCAATATGATTATTTTCTCAAATAATCACATCTCTCAAACACATCCTATAGGTGTGACTTTTAGGGACCTGTTGATCACCGCCATCTGTATGACAATAACGTCAAACTTATATAGCAAGCCAACCGTTATTGATAAACGTTAATCAACTGATTATTATACAAAGTATACCCTGTGAACCTACAGAGATTTATTTATGTTATTGCACTAACTGTGGAGGACACTAGCTCCAACACGTCGACCTCCATCAGATTGAACTAATTAATTGCATCATTGAGATAGAGACTGAGAGCTTCTTGTTACATGTTGCTAATTCTTCTTCTATCAACAACATCCATCTTCATGTTGATCATAATCAATCAATCATGATGATGATGGTGATAAACCTACCTCTTCTGCCTTCTTCTACTAATTATTCTTTTCGTGGGTTAATTTCTTTGTTATTTTAGCTTCATTCATCTACTTTGTGCTTTACTTTTTTTATGGGTATTGTCGATTGAATCTATTGATCAAGTTTTGTATTTTTTTTTGTTTTGGGATGTAGCGGGGTTTTACTGGGTTTGTTGTGAATTTCTGGGTATTGATCACGTTTTTGTCCTTCTATTTTGGGATAATTGGACTATTCGATTATTTTACAAATATTTTGACTAGTTAAGTTAATAATTGTAGAAGGGTAAAATTGAAAATTTATTAAAGATTGTCGACGATTTAAAGTAATATGTCGACGATCTTTAGCATTACCAGGACTCTCCCTAAATCCCTTAGTTGGCTAGTTACTACTCCACTTGGGCTCATATTCATATTGGGCAAAAATTTAGACCTCATGATCCCACGCCCAAGCTAGTACTCCGCATCTGTTTTTTTGTTGGCGTAAAGGGAGCTACAAGCCTACAACGACAATTTTGATGTTGACGAAATTTGAACCCGAATCATAAGCATCAATTCTCATTACTTTACCAACTAAGTTATTGAATTGTTAAGTACTCCATATAATTTTGAAGAGAGATATCAACTTTTTAGCATAAAAAAAAAAGTGTTTGGCCACCAAATGGAAGAAAGTAAAGTAGTCTAGTAGTCTACAATGTATCACATAATTCACACTCAATGCATTAAAGAATTGGCAAGCAAGAAATCAATCAAAAGCTTTAATTATAATTAAACCGTAAAATAATCACTCTATATTACATTGATGATACGTATATATTATTTCAAAATTAAGCGACCATAATAGAAATAAATAGTCCAATTGTTCAAGTATCCAATGAGAAGTAACAATGCCTTGGCCTTGACAAAGTGACGGTTCAAGTTAAAGCGGGCATGTCATCACATTAAACCTGTAATAAAGGTTCAAAAAGGTGAATCATTAGCAATAGAAAAATGATTACTAGAATAAATAAACTACAAAATACACGTACAAGTTAGATTTGTTCTAACTTCTTAGGTTTCAGTTTATATTAAGTCGTTTTTGATTAGATTTCAATCACCAGTTTCATAATTTGGTTGACACAATCTTCTCACATGACGACTCTAATGATAAAAATCAAAATCCTACAATCCTTGAAATTATTTTGAGCTGATGGTAGAGATTGATCAAATTAATACCTTAATAGTATTCGTTTAAGACCAACAAGAGTTAATTTTGAGTTTAAATCTTATTCTACTTTCGTGTAGGGGACATTTTATGATATATATTTAGTAGAATCGTTAAAATAGACTTTTCTCATCGATTTGAACTTTCGAGTAAGATAATTGTCTACACAAATGAATAGTGCCATGGTTTCATAATAAAAAGGGTGGAGAGTAAGAAGGTATTCTTGCCTTGGTGGAAATACTGCTAGAAAGCCAATCCAGGCCTTCATAGAGCCCTTCACCAGAAGTTGCACAAGCAGATTGTATGTACCTAGATACACCCATTTTATACCTTTTTGTTATAAAACACCAACCAATAATATTTATTTTATTTATTTATTTATATTGTCACCTTTGGCATTCGGTAGTCAACTTTGACGATTATTTTCTCGAAATATAATTTTTTTTGACAAATAATCGTAAATTTAATTTGAAACTTTTGAGTGACGGTGAACACATAAAAAAAGATTTACCAGCGGCGTTGACGGAGGGAATGGAGGCCAAGTTTATCAGTAATCTCAGCAACAGTCATTGAATTAGGAAGATCTTGCTTATTTGCAAACACTAGAAGTGTCGCATCCTTAAGCTCATCCTGGAACATAGTACGACAAATCATAAGAAACTGTTAATGGGTTGACGTGTCAGAATGTGTATGTAGTGACATACAAAATGGGACAGGGGATCCTCATTATTTTTTACGCCAGTATTTAAGGTGAAATTGTTAAATCTTTTTCAAAAAATTATGCTTCTAAAATCTAAAGATGAAAATGTATGTTAATTTAGTTTACTTTTAAGTGTTAATAAAATGAAATAATGAAAGAAGAAACCTCATTAAGCATCCTATGGAGTTCATCCCTTGCTTCAATGACTCTGTCCTTGTCATTGCTATCTATTACAAAGATAAGGCCTTGTGTATTCTGGAAGTAGAATCTCCACAATGGTCTGATCTATTGTCCATTATTATCAAATAACAACCAAAGTCAGTAAATTCAAATCATATTGTAACTTATAATATAAAAAAGTATGAATTTTGACGATCAAACTATATGTTATTAGTGTGTTTTTTAGTTGAGAACCCGGTATAATTTGTGCCAACCCTAAGTATGATCTAAAAAAAAAAACACTAAATAATGAAATAGAAATGGAACAGATTTTATATTAGCACAAAAAATAATGTTTCGTAAATCATATAAAAAGTGTCGGTATCTTATTTTCCATTTGATATATCGTGCTGTCGTACAATCAGACACCCACAATGCAAGAATATCTCATTTTATGGTTAAGTCGTATTATGCTTTGTTATCGACAAAAAAATGTTGACAAATAAATTCTATTTACTCATTGTCATTGATAAAGTGGTTGTATTTCTATGGCATGAAATGGCGTGTATTATTACAAAGAATAAAATCTGTATGTATAGCGTTTAAAATATACCTTGTCTTGACCCCCGACATCCCAAACAGTGAAGCTAACATTTTTGTAATCCACAGTTTCCACATTAAACCCTGTCCAAATCACCAACACATAACAATGTTAAAAATAATTATCAAATACGTTGAAATTACCTTACCTTGTGCAGTTGATCTTCTTGCTGCATTATTATCTTGTTAAAAAAAGGCAAGCAAGTAGGTTGTATACTTGTATTCTGAATTTCTGATCTATTTTAGAGGGAAATGTCGTTGTCGTTGTCGTTGTCGCTCGTCATCTTAGACTTGGTTGTATTAACTTATTAAGGCATAATAATCAAAAGAAAACGCAAAATTTGATGACTTACAAAAGTCCAAATTAACTATATAATCTTTGATTTCTTCTTTAACAAATACAGAGTCAAACCAACATTGAGTTTGATCTCAGGTCGCTCACCGACTTAGCGACTTGATTGTTTTCGAACCAATTTTCACTTTATCCCGATCCTACGTGGACCCGTTATTGGTAATTAGTTTCAACTTGTCTCCCTTTTAATACTTTATTTAATTTTAAGCCTTATTAATGACACAAAATTCTAAACATTGAGTCCTTTTCGACAATAATAGGACAATAGTATATACGGAATTACAGAGTATTATACGATTATTACCCTACCTAGTGCATGCCTTAAGATCAGAACTAAGAAAAATAATACAAGTATAATACAGTATATTCGTATCTAATTTCTTATCTCTTACCTTCACATAAACAGAAGCATATAACAATACCAATACCTTTTTTTTAGGTTTAAAGGGAGCCACATGACAAGAGCGAATATCATGTTGACGGAATTTGAACCCAAGTCATAAGTACCATACCTCACAACTTTACCAGCTAATTAAGTTAGTTGACATACACTATAATACGAGACTATGAGAAGCGCGTAAATGACTTGCAAGTCGTCATGTTAACTCGATAGTTTGGATTTAGTGACGGAATCAAAATTCGAAGCTAATATAATATGAACATACCAATAGTAGGAATGGTGGTGACAACTTCACCAAGTTTGAGCTTGTAAAGAATGGTGGTTTTACCAGCAGCATCAAGACCCACCATTAATATCCTCATCTCTTTCTTTGCAAACATCATCTTCACTAACTTTGACAACATTACACCCATTTCTACCTTTCTATAATTAATAAGAAAATTAACAAATTATTTGGAGTAAATATAAGGGATTTATTATTTCAACTAATAAAGTTCAAAAACTTCATAAGAAAGTTAACTTACATATTATTATTATCAAGACGAATCCAAGAAGACGAACAAATCCAATAGAAGAAAAGAAGAATAGGGTTCTTTAGAATATAAGAATATAAGAATTAATGGAGTATAAAGTTTGTTAGATATGTTTTGCTATTATTATTTGTTCTTGGTTAATTAATAAGAAAATAAATGTCAAAATATGTATATATAGGCTTGGTTTTGGTGGGGCCCTTAGGCTATTGTATATTTGTATGTAGGAAAATGCTATTTGTTGAGTATTGTTTTACGATATGCTACCAATTAGAGTTTGTTAATTGTACACGTAAATGACATTTTGTTACTACACAAGTTTGAGGGATGTAGTCATCAAAGAACCTTTCCACCTTCAATTTATATTAAGTAGAATTTGCAAAACAATGAAAGGAATGTTTTTTTTTTTTGGGGAATTGTTGTCTCTGACTTACATTGAAAAGGATTTTTGAAATAAATAAAAAAACTACTCGTATAATGAAACAGAAATTTGTGATATGTAATTTGTCAGACTTTTATTTACAAGGGTAAACTGTATTAAAAAAAATTAACCAGTTATAATACAAACATAGGAAAACTAGCTACCCTTAAACTATTAGACGACCAGCTAATCGAGCTAGAATTACAAGCGTAAACAGAGAGATGATACTTCTTTAAGGGTTGATAACAAATATATTGGCAATGGCATAAATTAATTGGCATTATTGTATCTAATACGGAGTACAGAGTAATAGGAGTAAGCTTATTTATTGAGAAATCATTTTACTTTTGGCGAATATACGTATATACTCGTGAAAAATAATTTGGATGATATTAAGGCAAAATTTAACAATCTACTATATATTAAAGCAGAAATATTTCGATGTTTCTGATTGGCTGCATATATTAAGGAAAAGCGGGTCTCACATCTAAAGCAAAAGATTAATTACTCTCTCTCGTCACTCTTAATACTTCTGATTTATTTACTCTCTCTCCTAAATCTTAACACCTCTAATTTAAATTATTTACATATTACAAATTCCATAATTATTTACATATTTACAAATTCCATAATTTTATAATGTTATAAGCATATTTTCATATCATTTTCATATTCCATGATTTTAGGATGATTATGTTTTCTTAAACTTATGAAATTACAATATTCTAGCAATAAATATTCTAGCAATAACAAAGTCTAATATATATAAAAATTAATAAAAAATTAAAAATTAAAATTAAAAACTAACAATTTCATGCAAAACAAAGTCCAAATAATACAATTAATAATTAATAATAAAATTACAATACTCTTGCAACTAAATAAAAAATCTCTCAGACGGAACTATATTCGCTCATCATCGAGATTCGAAGAAAAATCGGTAACGATAACTAAATGTCACCATACCAGTATACCACATGTAGTGTTAGCGACAATATAGTTAGCTGTCAAGAGTCGAAACTACGCAAATCCATATTATCGTGAAACCAAAAAAAAAATCTCAGAATGCTATTACAAACCATTCATCATCGATATCTACCATATAAAAGAGAAAATAATTAGAGAGCTCCTATTGGTTCCTCAATTTATGGAAAAATAATTGGCAATTCAATGAAAAAAAATCATGGGTTCCTCTTTTTAGGGTCTTTTTATTTTCCATTCTTCATTTCCCAATTGATACACCATTTTACATGTTAAAATGTACATACATTCATATTCATATATTAAAAATTAAAATGCACGTATATTAAATGAGAAGAAATCGATACACTGCACGCTATACATATGTTAAATAAATTTTAAAAAAATTATAAACTAAATAATTACAAAAAACCAATAAAAACTTATATTCCAACCAGTAGGAATCGACCTAAAATGTCATTCCATAGAAAAAAATCTCGCAAAATAAAATATCAAAATTATAACCATAATCATAATCATAAACTTAATGATAAAAATTAGTAGAAAATTAATATCTAGAGAACTCGACTGACAAAAAATAAAATAATAAAAGCAATAAAATGAAAATCATACTTGATTTACAAGCCTGCAAATATCCTATCATTTAACAATTACAATATGGTAAAAGTATTTTATATTTTATATCATAAAAAGTAACAGAATTACAATTATGAACATCATCTTATATCATAAATAAATTGCATAATTTTATTAAAATATAATAAAAAAAATATTAGATATGATATTCGCTAATTTTTATAAAATAATTAATCATGAAATTTACGATGTTATAACAAAATTGAATAGAATATTTTAAAAAAAAATCATATAAACGAATTCAAAGTGAAAGAACACATAAAATAAAATAAAACAAGGACAAAGATTCAGCATATATCCGCATAAGTTCATCCTTATAAATGCATAAACGAATTCCATGACATCATAATTTCTTTGAAAGAAATCAAAATAGTATAGTTGATATATTATAGAGTATATATTATATGAAGAAAATATAGAGTCCAAAACAAAAGATCACAGGAAATATAAAAGACCGACATGAAATATTTGAGATATAGTGAAAGATATATGTGTGTAGCAATTACTAACAAGGCAACTGGGGTTGCAGTGTTGAACTCACGAAAATTTTAATTGAGGCTGTAAAATGAAATAGACTTACAAAGTTGCATGACACATTGCACAGCTGCATGACACACATTATTAAACGAGTCATATATAAATGGATTGATTGAAAAATGAGAGTTTTTATATGTTATATAAATGAACTGATTGTATATAGTCGGTACAATGCATGTATATGTAATTTAAACGGGTCATGTATCTAAGTGTCAATATAATTCGGTTAATTGTTTTATTATTGTATAATTACTCTATTAAAATTATATCCATTTTCATCTTAATTATGTTTGTTGTCGTAAATTGTATTTAACATGTAAATTAATTTCATTATCATACTTTGTAACATACTTTATATGTTAGTGAATACGGAGTAGTAACTTAAATCATACGTATATCGAATATCTACTACAAGCTTATTTATATTACGTCATAGAATATTTTATCACGCTTCTTTATATGCTTCTGTATCGATAAGAACGCATGTTATTATGACCTGTGCATTGTTTGCACGGGCTTAAAACTAGTATATTTTCATTAGACAATAAGTTAGGCTATGAATAATGACCATCAAGTTTCACTATTCATTAAGTAAATGAACGGTGAATTTAGGGAATATTACAAGGAATTGTTTTACATGTAAGCGAAGATTTGGCCACAAGCATGTTATCATATCATCTCCTTTATTTTGCAACCATTCCTTTGGAGAAGCATCAATGTTCGTTGCTTTGTTTTTGTTGAAATGAAGGGCTATACCTAGAGGTGGCAATCGTGTCAATCAGGTCGGTTACGGGTCGGGTTTAGGCAGTTTGGGTAATGTCGGGCTCGGGTTTGGTCGGGTCAAGTTGCTTATTCAGGTCGAGTCGGGTTCGGGTTGGGTCGCTTACGGGTCAAGTTAATCGGGTCAATAACTACAACAGGTCGGTTCAGTTTCGGATCGGTTGACCAATGAGTCGGGATATATCAGGTCAATATGCTTGATCAGGTCGAGACCGGTTTGGTTTCGGATTACTGATGGGTCGGGTATTTTATATTGTCGTCTTAAATTTGAAAATGAATCGGGTTAATGGTCGGGTCGTTCTGTTAAAAGATCACTTTTGAACTTATGAATTATAATATTGGATTAGAGGAACTCGATACAAAAGATATTTGTAAAATATAAGAGTATAACACTATAAAACTTGATGATTGTATAATTTCATTAAACACTTATATTGCTCGACCTCGGTTATAAGTATATGACATGAGACATGAGTGCCTATCCAGTGTCGGATTCGCATATATTATGGACAAAAAATAATGTTTTTGGTCTAAATTAATCAGTTGTTTATGTAGTTCATAGTTTTGAACATTTGACATATGAAGTATGGCAGGGAATTAAATGAATTACCTATGAAATATATTTTATTTATTATCTTGACGGTGATCCTACGTATTTAAGTTTGAATAGGCTCTATTAGAATGGTGTATTTGAGGTTTGAATTTTAAGATCATAATTAATAACCGAGGTCTGTAATACATCCCAAAATGATTCAAGATAAGCTAACACGAATCATCAACCGAGACCATTCAAGTATATATTCGACTATTCAAGAATGAACCAAACAAGGATATTTTTCTTTTTGCTTAAAGATAGGATAAAAATTAAACGTAAACATGTACAAAATGAGATAGACTGAATTGAAAAAACGCCAAATAATAACGAATTTCAAAACAAATAGATATAAACATAATATAAGCAATGGATGAATCCAAAAAAATAACTACATCTTCCACTCGAATTTTGTCCCTTCACACTAACCTTCCAAAGCCATAATTTCTCCAACCCTCCAAATATTGTCATTGATTATTAATTAACCAGTTACAAAACGAGATAGATGAATTTAATTTCCATTGAAAAATAAGTTTATACCTAGTATGGTACCAAAATTTATACCTTCATACTAGGACATAAATTTTATAAATTTTCGTTCACAAATAAAATAATACAATTTGAAAAAAAAATTAAAAAAAAATGATCCTTATAATATACTAAAACACAAGTCCATCGGACAACTCTAAATCATTTTTGTACATTAATAATTAACACAATTCTCATTGAAGACGGCGCATATCCGTTTTGAATGAAAACGAGTTGGATTTTCTCTCACAAGGAGACAAGTGGAAATCCATTTAGTTCCCCACTTATCCTTCAACTTGTCTCCTTTTAAGAAAGAATCTGACCCGTCTTCATTAAAGACGGATATACCCGTCTTCAATGAGACTTACTATAATAATTAAGTGATTGGCATAGCCATTAAAAGGGAGAAAAATATAAAGAAAAAAAAGTATTCAAATTTCCAACACCTTGAGGAAGGCAAGAGTTCACCACCAAAAAGACCACCTATCTATCATCAGCGAGAGCCTCCTTGGCAGACTGAAGAGTTTTAACGACGGAGACGGCCGCTCCGGTAAGAAGACTACCACTGGTTGCTGGTTTACCAGGTTGAGCTTGATGAAGTTTGTGTATCACTTCTATATCTCTTTCTTCTTGCCCTTGTCCTGCACTTTCCCTATGATCCACTGTTCCTACTTTCACTTCTGTTGCATCCTGTGGTCTTTCATTCTGCAGGCTACTCTGTTATTTTCACCAAAAAAATACAATATATATATGTAAAAAAAATTACGTTTAGTAACTGATATTTTCAACGTTAAAAACAATTCTTGTAAATATATAACATTGTGATATATGCATGAGAAAGAAAATTATTTCAAAAAGAATGAGCGGATTCAGATAGTTTTCTTTAGGTGACATTGATCCTAGAGAAATTATTAAAGATAAATTTACGCAAAAATTATACATTTTAATCAGTGGCAGAGCCAAGACTTGAACTTAGGGGGTGTGAACAACAAATTTTACAAGGTACATTCAATTTTTTTTTTGAAAGTTTAACTAAAAACTTTGAAAATTTCATGTGTTGGGGTGATCACCACTGATTTTAATATTATTTTTTTTTCTAACAATTGGGTGAGATACATACCATTTTCAATATGAAGAGATAAGCTAAGAAGAGGTCAATTTGTTAAGTTTGAGAAAAAGGGTGAAGAAAATTGAAAGTCTGTTTAAATATGGGATTCACATTGGATAAATAGAATTGTAGGCGCTAATTAAAAAGAGCCGTGCTATTGGTAAAACGCAATAATCTCAGATCAATGGCAATTATGAAGATAATTTACTAATTTATATCTATAAATAGTTCTCCAGTTGGCTAACCACAAACCTTCAAGTTATTGTAAAAGTTGTAGTTAAACAATGGTAACTACGTTTTCTCATTATATATGTTTTTATTCATTGTAGATTAAAGTATTGAAGTATGAAGCATTCTACATGAAAAAGAAATTTCAATTCATGAAATTTGTAAAAATTGATCATCTCTAAATTAAACTCAAAAAATGGTACGGAGTAGTTCTACTATTGCAATAAATCATAATTATTCTTAAAGAAAAACA
>JAIUZE010011669.1:0-16481 GCA_022085475.1 Heliosperma pusillum | reverse complement strand
AAATGACTTAACAGTCAAGAAAAGTTATGCAAGACTTAAAAGTCAAGAAAAGTCAATGACGACTTTAAAAAGTCAAGAAAGTCAAAGACGAATTAAAGCAAGAAAAGTCAAAAATGGACTAAAAAACGGGATTTTCATGAAATCACTCAGAAATTCCAAATACGAACTCGGAATTTCAAAATACGACTCGAAACAATAAATTCTATTTTAAAAACTTAAGTCTGCTGAAAAGTGTTAGTAAATATTTTTACTAGAAAAATTGGGTACTTTTCGGGTTGTTACAAAGCTTGTGAAGCAGCGTTTCAAGAGTTAGAGAAGAGGTTAACTACCGCTCCGGTGTTCACTTTGCCTGAAGATGGTGTAGACTTTGATGTCTATTGTGATGCTTCTAAAATGGGATTGGGTTGTGTTCTTATGCAAAATAGGAAAGTGGTGGCGTATGCTTTGAGGCAGTTGAGAGTTCATGAAGTGAACTATCCTACTCATGATTTGGAATTGGCCGCCGTTGTTCATGCTTTGAAAGTGTGGAGACATTACCTAATTGGAGTTTATTGTCGTATCTTCACCGATCATAAAAGTTTGAAGTACATATTTACTCAAAAAGAGTTGAATATGAGACAAAGAAGATGGTTGGAATTGGTGAACGTTTATGATTTTGAGTTGCTATACCATGAAGGGAAGGCTAATGTTGTAGCCGATGCTCTTAGTAGGAAAGCTTCTCATGCATTGAATGCTATGCGGGTATTACCCGATGATCTTTGCGCCGAGTTTCGAAAGTTGAGTTTGGAATTCGTGAAGCGTGGATTTGTTTATGTCGGTGCTATGACTGCCGAGCCTGTGTTTCTCCGTGAGATTCGCGAAAGCCAAGTTGATGATCTTACCTACAAGTCTATTCAAGCCAAACTTCTTGAAGGTAAAGGTAAAGATTTCAAGTTTGATGATGAAGGTGTTCTTCGTTTCCATGGTCGTTTATTTGTTCCTAATGCTCTTGATTTGAGGAAGCGAGTTCTTGATGAAGCTCACCTTTCCCCTTATTCTATTCATCCTGGAGGTGATAAGATGTACAAAGATTTGAAGCTACAGTTTTGGTGGCCGAACTTGAAGGGTGATGTTGTGTCATATGTTGGTAGATGTCTTACTTGCCAACAAGTGAAGATTGAACACAAGAGGCCCGGTGGATTACTACAACCGTTGGATATTCCACTATGGAAGTGGGAATCTATTTCTATGGATTTTGTTATGGCTTTGCCGAGAACCGTTGGAGGTAAAGATGCCGTTTGGGTTGTTGTCGATCGTTTGACCAAGTGTGCTAGATTTATTCCGATCAAAGAAACTTGGAGTTTGAATCGTCTAGCGAAAGCCTATGTTGATGAATTTGTTAGATATCATGGCGTTCCTATGGAGATTATATCCGACCGAGATCCGAGATTCTGTTCGAGATTTTGGAAAGCTTTGCAAGAAGCCATGGGTAGTAAGTTGTTGATGAGTACTGCATTTCATGCCGCTACCGATGGTCAGACTGAGAGGACTATTCAGACTTTAGAAGACTTGCTTAGGGCTTGTGCACTCGACTTCCAATCTAGTTGGGAAAAGAGTCTACCGTTGGTAGAGTTTTCTTACAACAACAGTTATCATGCATCGATCAAGATGGCTCCTTATGAAGCTCTTTATGGAAGGAAATGTCGGAGTCCTTTATGTTGGAATCAATTGAGTGATGTTCGTGACTTAGGTCCCGATGTTCTTGTTGAGACTGTTGATAATGTGAAGGTCATTCGTGATAGAATGAAAGCCGCTCAAGACCGTCAAAAGTCTTATGCCGATATCCGAAGAAGGCCGTTAGAATTCGAGGTTGGAGATAAAGTGTTCGTGAAAGTATCTCCAATGAAGGGTGTTAAACGGTTTGGTGTTAAGGGGAAATTGAGCCCGAAATACATTGGACCCTTTGATATTGTGAAAAGGATTGGTGCCGTTGCTTATAAGTTGGATTTGCCCCCGAATTTGGCTAAGGTTCATGATGTTTTTCATGTTTCTCAATTGAGAAAGTATGTTAGTGATCCGAGCCATGTCTTTCAAGTTGAATTGCCCGAGCTTGAACCGAATTTATCCTTTGAAGAGAAGCCGATCCGCATCCTAGATCGTAAGGATAGAAAGTTGAGAAGTAAAGTGGTTCCTTTAGTAAAAGTCTTGTGGAGAAGTGCTAATGTCGAAGAAGAGACTTGGGAAACTGAAGCTTCTATGCGTAGTAAATATCCGAGTCTATTCGAGTAAGGTATTTCTTTTCTTTCCCTCAAGTTTCGAGGGCGAAACTTTTTAAAAGGTGGGGTGATTGTAACACCCGGAAATGTACCCTATTTTTCTAGTGAAAATATTTTACGGATACTTTTCAGCAAATTTAAGTTTTAATTTAGAATTTTATGTTCCGAGTCAAATTTAGAATTTCCGAGTTCGTATTTGGAAATCCCGCGAGATTCAATGAGAATCCCGTCTTAAGGCGACTTTGACTTTTGTTGACTTTTTCCCATATACAACTCATACTCCCTTATCCTATTTTCATTCAACACAATTCAACTTTACTTCTTCTGTAAGAAACCAAAACCCTTGCCTCCATTTTGATCCATCTTTGAATCATCATATCTCAATCGTTTCTTGCTTAAATTCGAATAAGTTCGTCTCATTCTTCCCCTCTTATCTTCCTATATCCGTATTGATAATAAAATTACCGTCTTTCTCACTTTTCAAACTTTCCGTCTTTCTCAAGGTGAAGTAAATTCATCTTTTATGATCTATTTGTAGGTGGTGACCTCCAAGATCCCGACAAAGACTATTTCCTATTTGAAGAGGAGCTTGACGAGTAGTGAAGACGCATAAAGGTAACGGTGAAAGGTTACTCGATATCATTTACGTGTTTTATGTGTTTTCTAGGCTAGTAATCGTATTTAGATTATGGTTAGTATGCTTAGGACTTGTGTTGTTGTTGTTGGTTGTTGTTAGTTGTTAATTGATATGAGAATTGATGGTTTGTGATGATAAATGAGGATTTTTGTGTTGGTAACTTGTTGATATTTGATCGTTCCTGAATCCCGTGTAGGACGCAGGCTGCGTCGTGGGACGCAGGCTGCGTCGTAGGATGCAGGCTGCGTCGTGGTGACGCAGGCAACGTCACTCGCTGCCGACAGTAATTTTTCTACACTGACCCCCTTTTGTAAAATGATCATATCTCCTTTGTTACTTGCTTGTTTTGGGCTTGTCACATCCCGTTGGAACCGTAAGAGGATAAGCTATCACCTCCATTTGGAATTTCTGCATTTGCATGTCTAGAACTCTAGTTATGACCGTTTGAAGTGGACCCTTGTTTTCGTTGGTTTCCAAACAACGTTGTTTTGGAGAGGTGATCTATGTTGTTATTCATTATGCTTCATAAACTTGTTCTAATGCTTATGTATCATGTATTGACTCATGTTTATCATATTTAAACTTATATGATTCCCTATTCTCATGTTTTGTGACGGTTTTTGGTATGTTCCCACTTTGAGTCGTTTTTACAAATGATACGGTTTGAGCACTATTTTGTCTTGTGCTTTGTACTCTCATTCCCTTGGCTACCTTCACGTTCGTAAGGATGGAATGTCGGAACGGGGAGGTATCCTACTGCTTAATTGCATGTGTTAGTGGGCATACGACGACGTTGTTGGGAGGCGAACGCATTGCGTTGATCGACCCGGCCGTCAAATGTTGTGTACTTGCGAGGTGGTGTTATTTGCATGTAGCGTACCGCTTGTTATGAGGCTTGTGCTCTTTTCCGCCACTTTCGTGAATTGATCTACCGAATTTGGGGTACTCGGCATCATTGATTGACTGAGTCTTGGATGCGAAATGTCATCGCATGTCGAATCGGAAAATGGTTTATTCTGAGAGTCTGGCCAGGTTTAGACTAGGACCGGATATTTATATCTTTGTGCTACCAGGAGGAAATTAGTCTACATATACGAAATGAATTGAATCTTGTATGCGTTCAGGGAAATGTTGTATCTCGTGGATGTCTTTTAATCATACTTGCCATGTACACGGTGCTAGTGCGTTTCATTTACCGTGAGAGATGTCGTCTTGGTGTCGTCGTTCTTGAATGCGTGATTTCATGATTTTATTCATGGTCATTGCATGATTGGGCATCGTCTATGTGTTGGTACGTTTGAATGGATGATAATATGATGGATTTATTCATGGTCATTGCATGACTTGGCATGGTTTGTTTGTCGAGTCTCAATCTTATCAAACTTATACCGCTAACGGTGAGATGTAAGCCCTAGTGAGCGTATTCGGTTGCCTAAGAGTGTCTTCCCCGAGTCTTTGCATAACATGATGGAATCGGACTTGTAACTCTTATGTTCTTATCATTATATATTGAATTGCCTATCTATCCTTATCGTATCTCACATGTATATCAATATATATGCATGCTTTACTTTTGTATTTGATTCTATATACGTTTAATGTGATACGGCTGGGAGAACCCAGAGTTACTCCCCACTGATTGTGGCGTTCATGTTTTTCATGAATGAACAGGTTGCTTGCATGGATGGCTTTTTGCTTGACATTTTGGGTTCGGGTGTGAGCTAGCGGGCGTTGTCCCTGGATTAAAACACCTCTAGACGATTTTAGCTTGTTTGCTAAACACTTTTACTTGTTAACATTTTGGAGAGACTTCGTCGCTTGATGTAGTATAATTCGTACTTTAGTTTGTAATATTTGACACTCCTCGTATTCTTTCCTTGCATGTATAAAAGTTTTTAAAACTTCATATTTCCGCTATATAATTCACATGCTTGTTTGTTTTATATTTCCGCATTTGCGAGGGTTGTCACAGAGGGAGTATTACACTTCTATAAGTTAATAGATACATACATTTAGCTTACTAAATACACTCCTTCAAATTACTAGATTTATACCTTTAGCTTGCTAGATTCACTCATTTAAGTTACTAGATACATAATTTTACTTTGCTGGATACACTCCTTTAACTTACAAGTTACACTCCTTTAACTTACAAGATACACAACTTTATCTTGTTATATACACTTCTTTAAGTTATTAGATACATATATTTAGTTTGCTATATACACTTCTTTAAGTTACAATATACCTACCTTTAGTTTGCTAGATACACTCCTTTACGTTAATAGATACATACATTTAGTTTGTTATATACACTCCTTTAAATTACTAGATACATACCTTTAGCTTGATAGATGCACTCCTTTAAGTTAACAGATACATATATTTAGTTTGCTAGATATAACCCTCTAGTTACTAGATTTATACCTTTAGCTTGCTAGATACACTCATTTAAGTTATTAGATACATACATTTAGTTTGTTAGATACACTCCTTTAAGTTACTAGATTTATACCTTTAGCTTGCTAGATATACTCATTTAAGTTACTAGATACATAACTTTATCTTGCTAGATACACTCCTTTACGTTACAAGATATACTCCTTTAATTTACAAGATACACAACATTACCTTGTTATATACACTTATTTAAGTTATTAGATACATACTTTTAGTTTGCTAGATACACGCCTTTAAGTTATTACATACATAATTTCACCTTGCTGGATGCACTCCTTTAAGTTACTACATACATACCTTTAACTTGCTAGATACAGTCTTTTAAATTACTAGTTACATATCATTAGTCTGCTAGATACACTCCATTAAGTTATTAGTTACATACCCTTAATTAGCTTGCAAGGTACACTCATATCAATTGTAAGATACAAACCTTTAGGTTACTAGATACACTTTTTAAGTTACTAGAAACATACTCCCTCCCATCCAAACCAAAGGTTACATGGGAGGGAGCACAAGTTTTAAGAAAAAATTGATAAATGAAGGGTAGTATTGGAATGGAAGTAGGACCACTTGAATATTTAATGTTAGTTGGGTGGGTGGGGTAATGGCATATTGTGTAAATATATAGGATAGATGAGGAGTATTTGGTCTTATTTGTTACCCAAAAAAGAATGGGTAGTTTGGTTTGGATGGTCCAAATAAGGTAAGTGTAACCTTTGGTTTGGATGAGAGGTAGTATATTAGAATGTGTTTATTTTTTCGTTCCATATTGTCCCCATAATAACGGAAAGGGTTTAGTGTAGGATCACAAGTTATTCACTGGTTTTTGTTTGGCTACATGTTGGTTTTTCAAAGTCATCATTATTAACCCTGTTAAAATAGTGTCACTTAATGTCCCAAAATTGAAGTATATTTCTTGTTTGTTCAGCTTTTATTAGCCGTCGTACTATTGGATCTGAAACTTTCATTTTACATACTTTCAAATCGTGTTTGCCATTGTGGAGATCATGACTTCTTCATTAAACCTTCGATGACAATAGACAACCACGATGACAATAGAAAAACCGCATCACTTTCCAAATACACTTATCATTTTATAAACCCAGATACACTTATCAGCAGAAATGATTTTATAAACCCAGATACACTTATCATTTTCCAAATAAGCTGGGCTCATTCCCGGGTCTCGTAATCGACCGTCACAAATTAATTTGTGTATCTATAACATCATTATGTGTATCTGGCATCATATTTGTGCATCCACCCCGAACATCGCATCATTCATCAACTAACACCAGACCCGCCACCATTATCACCACTGCCCCAAAACTACCACAACAAAGCAATTACACCACCGTCACCCTTACTACCGCCATTCACCACTCGCCCCACCTTTATGCAACCCCACCATTGTCGTACCAAGGACTTTCGCCCTTGCGCTCTTTCAGACGCCCCTCACTTTTCTGTCACCGACGTTTATGGACTCACGATATACATTTCCGTCTTAGAAAATTCCACATAATCACAAAATGGATTTAGTTTTTTCATATTTTGCTTATAAATGAATAGATCTAGTAATATGCAAATCAATGTTATGATAGATTTGCAAAAAAAAGGAAACAAAATGGGAGAGATATATCATGAACTGGGGATACTGAGGAGGGAGACTTTGCCGGACGGCGCAGGGGTGGCTGACGAATTAGTTGCCGAGGCCTGCAATGGGATGGCCATTGTAGGTAAATATGGAGTATAAGACCATCCCCAAGCAAGGTCATGAGGGAGGTCATGACCTTGTTGGGTCACTTTAAACACAAATTAACACCATAATTAGCATGACCTTTGGTGACCCATGACCTCTTGGAGGTCATCCCATGACCTCAAGGAGGTCGCCCCATGACCTTGGTGACCTTGTAGGTGGCATTTTCTGATTGGTTGTTTGGTTTGAGTAGGGTAGAGAATGTGGGAAATTAAATGATTGAAAAGGTAGGAAAGTGAAAAATGATTGGATTGGTGACCTAGTCATGACTTTCTGCTTGGGAGGATGTAAATGGGTCATAATAATTATGGGGTGATTAAGATTAAAAATGGATGGTGACCTAGTTAGTGTGACTCTTGCTTGGGGATGGTCTAAGGGGAGGTCAGGGTTGAGTTTGGAGTGAGAAAGAGACGTGATTGTGGGAGGGATTTTTTTGTTTACTATTGGCCACTTATCTAATTTGAATTAAGGGTTAGGATTTAGTTCGTACAGTTCGCACGGGATCCCGCCCCTATATATATATATATATATATATATATATATATATATATATATATATAATTAGGATCATGTGAGTCCACCCTATCTTTTTGAGTCCGTGAGTCCTAATATGAACTATTAGATCAAAGAGATCTAAGGGCTGATATAGAGCGCAGATAGTAAGGGTATTTTCGTCATTTGAAAACTTAATATATATATCCTTACCTTCAATCAGTATTCATAATTTTTCATTCAATTTCTCTCTCTACTCTCTCTCTTTCTCTTTCTCTCCCCACGCTCTCTCTTTTATTCAACATCCTGCTCATCATGGTGAATCAACCTTTTCTTCTCAAGACTACACACTTTTATTTTATTCATCAACTATTATAATCTCAATGTCAGGTAATAATTCAATCTTTTTTTTTTTTTTTTTTTCAGAATTCTTAATTTTGCTCTTCTTTTAATATGTTCTTTTTATGTACTAACCTAATTTATCCTTTTTCTCTTTTAATTAATTATTATTGAGTATGTTTTCTTTGAAATTTGAAAATTTATCAATTTTTCAATGAAGTATCAATGCCTAAGGATTAGTTCATCATTCCTTATATCGTTGTTAGTTTTTATTTACTTGTTTTCGTTTTAAATAATTTATGTGAATTAATATCACACTGTATTCTTAAGAATATCACAGTCGTTTTAAATAATTTATGTGAATTAATATCACACGGTCTTCTTAAGAATATCACATTATGAACTATATTGTAATTTATGTGAATTAATATCACAGGGTCTTCTTAAGAATATCACAATATGAACTATATTGTAATTTATGTGAATTAATATCACACGGTCCTAATATGAAGTCATTCTTTCAGTTTTTTCATTCACTTACTCTCTCTTCTCTTATTTTGTGCTCATTTTCCTAACTTCTAACCTAATTCTTCTCTGTCAATTCGTTTCTTCTCCAGCAAGAGATATCATTTGATTTTCTTCATCATATTTAAAATTGCAATGTCAAGTATTATTCACTCTTCTTTTTATTAGAAATTTTAAATTCGTTATTATTTTTATTTGAATTATATGCACCTACGTATGCTTTGATTATCATTATTCTGATTTTCGTTTTAATTGATGTATTATCTCTTTTCATTTTAATTGATGTCTTCTTATCATTTCTTTATGTATGTTAAGGATCATCATTATTATTATTTTTGTTTTATTTCTTCTTTTTGCGTTTTTATGATTCATATATTGATTTAATCAATGTATTCTTATCATCTCATTTTATTCTTCTAGTTTTGTTTGTGTATTCACTTTTATTTAGCATGATTTCTGTTAAGATTTGTGTTTTTATCAAGTTTTCATAAAAGTATGCTTTATCTTTGTTATTTTTCCTTTTGTAAATATTTTTTATTGTTTACCTAATTAAGGTGAATTTAGTATCAGACGATATTCTTTAAAATATCACATGCTGAAATATATTGTAATACATTGATGTTTAACTAATTACTGTAAATTAATATCACACGTTATTCTTAAGAGTATCACACGTTATTTTTTAAGAGTATCACATGTCATTCTTAACAGTATCACATGTTATTCTTAACAATATCACAGTTTGAACTACACTTAATTGTTAATGAGAGGAGACAATGATCAAGTCATATGACTCCAAGTTAGTGATTTTTCTAACAACATACATTTATGTTCCTTACTTATATATGTCTATATTTTCTTTTGCCTTAAAGATGCTACTAAAATGATGTTTTGTTCTTTGTTTTCCTTTTCGCAGATTTTTTCTCTTGCTGAGGTTGGTTAAAAGTTTGTGTTGATGCTGAAAAAATTTATAATTGTACATCATCAAATAAGCAAATCATCTTTTTTTTTTGTTATTTTTTCTTTTATAAAGACAAATTCTGTATTGATAAATATCGTTCCAAGCGGTTACAATTTTGTATTTTTTCTACATTTTTGGTCAACAATATGTTACTCTAGCAAGTTGTACAACTTGTTAGAAAAAATATCAGTGTATCTTAGTTACAATAGAATACTGTTATCAACATTTGCCATTTGTATTATGTTTTCACCACTTTTTAATATACACTTTATAAATTTAGAAGTATCGCAATTTATTAGTAATTATGTGGCAATTTATTAGAAACAATGTCACACGTTATTAAAAACAATATCACACATTATTAAAAACAATATCACACATTATAACAAGCCATATTACATGAAGTGATTGACAATATCACACAATGTGATTAACAATATCACCCCCTGCCAGTAACAATATCACAATTTGTCAGCTTCAATATCACCATATGCCATATATCTATTCGACTGACTTTTGAAGTCTTATGATAATGAAGTATCACAATCATTACCAAAGAATATCACACTTCACAAAAAACAATATCACAAATAAATAGAATGATTACGCCCTTCCAATTTCGTGATATTAAGAAACAATATCACTAAATACAAGACACGGTATTATTACTGATCTTAAACAATATTACAAAATTCCAATAACAATACAAGGTTTTGACAACTACTACTTACATTAGATTACTTATTCTACCAACTTTACATCAATGCACTTTTAATTAAACTTTTCTGTCAACATATTCATATTAGTCATTTTAATTGCTTCTGTAACTCTACTTCTACGACTTGCAACGGTCTTTACCATCCTTTTGGGGCTCTTCTTCTTGATCAGCATCATCTTTTCCATAATCACATCGTCTATAAATCAAACGCAAATAAACAACAGTTAGTATAATTTAAATCATTATTTTGGTTCCTAGTATCATTCTAGAACCATTTTTCAGATTTTTTCTTCTAATCTTGTTCTTAGAGAGTAAAAAAGTATGGGTAACTCAATAGAATCCTTCTTAGTAATGAAAAGTTACACATAAACTTCATTTTGGGTAATAATTTCCTAAAACTAAAGCAGCTGTACAAAGACATTACAGACAAATTTGAACGGTAAAAAAGAAAAACCCAATAAAAAATAACGTTGATGCAAAATGCTCAACAAGATTATGTCCAACACTAAGCGCCGCATCAAGAACAAATGCATGCTTAAGAGCAAGACCTAACTTAACAAATGACTCAAACTAGTTAATGAACTCAGTCAAAGCATATGCCCAGGATAAGTCGCCAAAAAATTATCAAGAATTTAATATCAAGTTCCCCAAAATCAACTAACCACCAAATTTTAAAGCACTCATTTCTTTCATAAATTTCAGTAGAATTTTTGAAATTTAGTGTTAATCAACCACAACACATTTGTTGAATCATAAAATTTGCACGTACTGTAAAAGAAAATGTCAGAATAATACTATTTCAAAATATAATATATCATTTTATTTGTGTTAATCTAGTTACCATGTCAGAATTATGGTGATTAAATATCAGTGATGCTGACGTTCAATATCACGCTTTACTAATAACAATATCGCAATTTTAATTTGTCACTGTAACGAGACATTAAAAAGATAATGTAATGTGCTTTAAAATTAATATGTATATCTACATTACTCAATTAGTGAGTACTACCTATTAATTTCTCAGTCAAACAAATTCAATTTCGTAATATGAACCCTAATTTGTTGTAATTAAACAAAATTAAACCCTAGCTTTTGCAATTAAACAATTTCATATAATAAACAACTATAAAATACAATTAATTATACCTAATTAGTTTGATATGCTGGTTTATTCACAAAAAAACGTTCAATATCATCTACAATTAAAATCTTTACAGATTTAAAGCAAGAACATGAAACTATCACAAATCACTCAACAATTACTTCGATTTTTTTATATAAAAATTCTTCTAATTAAATATACATACAATAAAAACGAACGAAATCAACATACATAATCAATTTAATAGCACATAAGTTGTATTAAAACGCAGAAATTGAAAAAAAAAAAAGTACCTGCATGATTTTAGAGACAAAACTAGTGAGATTATACAATTGTAGTGAACACATTGATATAAAAAGCTGAAATCCAATTGAAAGGCTGTTGAAATCGAAGAAGTTTACAGGAAATATTAGGGAGTATTTTGTCAGAGTTTGTAATTTGATTTTTAGAGAGAGAAAAAAAAGGCCTTGTGTTTGGCTGAGAATCACATGTTTTTGTGGTTTGTAATTGGGACCTACGTGGCTCAATCTCAGCGCTTTATTTGTTTTAGATCCAACGGTTGTTGTTAGGACTCACGGACTCAAATATTTAGGTGGACTCACCGGATCTTGCCTATATATATATATATATATATATATATATATCTATATATATATATTATATTAATAAATCCTCTCTCGCCTCTAGGTCTCTCTCTCTCTCTCTCTCCTGATCTCTCTCTCTCGGTGCGCTCTGCGTCTGGTCTGGTCTGCCCTCCGGTGCGTCCCCCTCTCTTCTTAGGTGAGTACGTCTCGTGAATCTCCACCATTAGATCTTATACAAATCAAGGGCTGAGATTAATCTTAGCTCATGCTATATAAACTTGCAATTCTATTATAACAGCCCATAACTCAATCTTACTTTCTGCACTGAAGTTATTAAGAAAGTAGACAATTCAAGACAATATAAGCTAAGGTTAAAGACACTCTCAATATGCTCTGTTTTACTTGGCTGAATGCAAATGAAAACTGATAGAACCTTAACCAAAGCACAAAGCCAATGGTTGAGGGTTGAGGCTCAATCCCAGCACACAGCTAAGGACCCAGGCTCACTTCCAAGCACACAGCAAAGGAAGGTATTCTCAAGCACACAGCCAAGAGATGTTAAACAGAAACAAGGTTTCAGTTTTTTTGTGTTTACTTCAAATCTGCCTTCATTTCATTAGGAGTGAGCCTTTTATAGGCAATTAGGTTACATCTCATACGTCCAACTACATCTAGGGCCAATATTGGCTTACAAACAAGGACAAAATAACAGCTACATAACTGAAATAAAGTAAACTAAAACAAAAGAAACAGCTCTGATAGTGACAGCTTCCTTGTTGCCTTGCTACTGCTTTTTATATGATACAGGGTGGACTTTTGGCTTGGTGTTTTGGACCAAACTGAAGTAGTGTTGATCCTTTAAGGTTGAGCATAAAGTCCCTTGAGTTTGCTTGGCCAAAAGAGGAAGGTTTGACAATGACAGCTGAACTGCTCCATGTAGAGGCTGTAATTGGACTGGTGAACTTGGGTTATGTTTTGAGAGGTGTTCCTCGCGTTTCTGAGGAAGGTTCCCTAGACAAAAAGGTATTAGACCCTCCCTAGAACCATGCCCCATAGTTGGTTTGAAGTCCCTAGGCTTAGAAGTTGCCCTGAGACCCTCCCCAAGGCACTGCTGCTGGCTGAATTTTCTGAAGTTTTGTTGGCTTGTTTTGTGAGTCTGTTTTGTGTCTTGGTTGGTCCTGGCTCGTGTCATGGCTACCACTGGCTCGTGTCATGGCTTGCTTGCTTGGGCCTGAACTATACAAAGCATTAAGATAGCTTTTGACATAGGGTAAGGTTGGTATTGTATCATGGTTGGACTGATCATAGGTTGGTTGGTCTTGTCTTTGAGCTTGGCATTGAACTCCTGTTGCAACCCCTCCTTCTTGAAAAAGATTTGTCCTCAAATCCTCTTCATCCTCAGAGTCCTCCTGATAGTGACTTAGATCTCCCACATTGAAGGTCCCATGTACCCCATAATCTCCTGGTAAATCTATCTTGTAAGCATTAGGCCCTACCCTTTCAAGCACCTCAAAAGGACCATCAGCTCTTGGCATGAGTTTGTTTTTCCTCTTCTCTGGGAACCTTTCTTTCCTTAAGTGCAACAACACCATATCTCCTGCGTTGAACTCCCTAGCTTTCTTTGGACCTTTGGCTCTTGACTTATACACCTCATTTGTCTTCTCAATCTGTTTCTTGACTTGACTGTGAATCTGCATCATTTGTTGTACTCTTTCTTTGGCATCATAGTTGACTTCTTTCCTTATCACTGGTGCTAGGTCTATTGGCATTAGAGGATTAGCACCATAAACAACTTCAAAAGGGGTCTTACCTATGTTGTGTGAGGGAGCTCTATTGAAGGCAAACTCAGCTTGTGACAGTTTGATATCCCAATCCTTTAATGACTTAGCAATGATACATCTCAAGATCCTTCCTAGAGTTTTGTTAGTAACCTCTGTCTGTCCATCTGTTTGGGGATGGTATGCTGTGCTGAAAAGTAACCTTGTCCCTAGGAGTCTCCAGAGTGACCTCCAGAAATGGCTCATGAACTTAGTGTCCCTATCAGACACAATGCTTCTTGGTACCCCATGCAATTTTACTATTTCCTTGAAGTAGAGCTCAGCTACCCCCATGGCATCTTCTGTCTTCTTGCAAGCAACAAAATGGGCCATTTTGCTGAACCTATCCACTACCACCATGACTGAGTCCTTGCCCCTTTGTGTTCTAGGCAGTGCCACTATGAAGTCCATGCTGATATCCTCCCATGGTTTGTTTGGTACAGGTAGAGGGGTGTAGGGACCTGCTTGGAACTGGAACTTGGCTAGTTGACAGGGTTTGCACCTCTTGAGAGTATCCTGCACATCACCCAGCATTTTTGGCCAATAGAACTGCTCATGCAATATCTCATAGGTCTTTTGTACTCCAAAGTGCCTTGCAAGCCTATTGCAATGGACCTCCTTGACTAGTAACCCTCTGTAAGGACCTCTAGGTATGCATAGTTTGTTTCCTTGGAAGAGGAACCCATTCTGTGTCAAGTATTTGCTTCCCTTCTTGAGTTCTCCTTCTGAATACACCTCCCACTCCTCCTTGAAGTCTGGATCTTCCATGTAGAGTTCCTTCATGAACTCAAAGCCTAGGACCCTTTGCTCCATGAATGACAACATCACATATCTTCTAGTAAGAGCATCAGCCACTACATTGTTCTTTCCTTCTATGTACTTGCTTGAAAAGGAGAAGGATTGCAGAAATTCCACCCACTTGGCATGCCTGGGGTTGAGTTTGTGTTGGCCATTGATGAACTTCAAGGCCTCATGGTCTGAATGTAGCACAAAAGGCTTAGGTTTTAGGTAATGCCCCTAATGATTCAGAGCTCTTACTATGGCATAAAACTCTTTGTCATAGGTAGAGTAATTCAACCTAGCCCCACTTAGCTTCTCACTGAAATAAGCTATGGGCCTCTTCTCTTGGACCAGTACTGCCCCAACTCCTAACCCACTTGCATCACACTCTACCTCAAACAGCTTGTTAAAGTCAGGTAAGCCTAGTATAGGGGATCTGCACAACAGATCCTTAATGGTATTGAAGGACTTCTCTGCCTTTTCTCCCCAAGTGAACTCTCCTTTCTTCATACATTCTGTGATGGGAGCCATGATAGAGCTGAACCCCTGAATGAACCTTCTATAGAAGGATGCCAACCCATGGAAACTCCTGACCTCAGTTACTGTCTTGGGGGTGGGCCAATCCCTGATTGCCTTAACCTTTTCAGGGTCAACAGCTACCCCATCCTTTGAGATGATGAACCCAAGGAAATGAACCTCAGGTTGCATGAAAGTGCACTTCTCTAGCTTACCATATAACTTATTCTCTCTAAGAACCTCACAAAGTAAATTCAGCTGTTGTAGGTGTTCCTTCTTGCTTGAACTGTAGACTAGAATGTCATCAAAGTATACCACAATGAATTTTCCTAAGGCCTTAATACTTCTGTCATGAGCCTCATGAAGGTGCTAGGGGCATTGGAGAGCCCAAATGGCATCACTAGCCATTCATACAGCCCATGCTTGGTCTTGAATGCAGTCTTCCACTCATCCCCAGCTCTAATCCTTACTTGATGATACCCTTGTCTTAGATCAATCTTGGTGAACACTTGAGCCCTACTGAGTTCATCCAGAATGTCATTAAGTCTAGGTATAGGGAACCTATACTTAATGGTGATGTTGTTAATTGCTCTGCTGTCTATACACATTCTCCAAGTTCCATCCTTCTTAGGCACTAGTAATGCTGGTACAGCACAGGGGCTAAGAGACTCTCTGACATACCCCTTGCTAAGAAGCTCTCCCACCTGAGATTGCAGCTCTTGAGTTGCCCTGGGGTCACTTCTATAAGCTGGCTTGTTTGGAAGGACAGCCCCAGGCACCAGATCATTGTGGTGCTCAATTCCCCTTAGTGGGGGTAATCCACTAGGTAGTTCAGCAGGGAAAACATCCTCAAAGATTTTCAGCAAGGCTTGTACTTCCTTAGGCACCTGATTAGACTCTCCCCCTACCTCCTTGGTGAGGAGGACATAGATTGGCCTAAGATCATTTAACACTTGCTCCATTTCTGATTCACTTAACAGCAGAACTTCCTTAGTAGCTTCAGTTAAGAGTGGAGGGTTCCCTTTCAGGATAGGGGGTAAAGGAGCTAAGATGATTTTCTACTTCCCAACCCTGAAGCAGTAAGTGTTATCCCTTCCCTGATGGACAACATCCCTATCAAACTCCCAAGGCCTCCCCAATAGAAGGTGACAAGCATCCATAGGCAATACATCACACAAGGCCTCATCAGCATATCCTTTACCAATAGAAAATGGAACAACACACTGCTGATCTACCTTCACTTGAGCCCCCTTGTTCAGCCACCTAAGCTTGTAAGGTTGAGGGTGGTCTTTGGTGGGCAATGTTAGTTTATCCACAAGTGTTTTAGAAGCTACATTGGTGCAACTACCTCCATCCACAATCAGATTACACACCCTCCCTTTTATGGTGCACCTAGTTCTAAAGATCTGGTGTCTTTGATCTTCTTCTAAGGGTTGGGGTTGTGTGTGCATCACCCTCCAAGTCACCAGACTTAACCCAGCATCAGGCTCTATCAACTCCTCACTAGCCTCTATCTCAGGCTCTTCCATCTCC
>JAIUZE010011668.1:4164-36196 GCA_022085475.1 Heliosperma pusillum | reverse complement strand
GTTTGGGCTGGTTTTCAGACCACCTTACACGGCCACTTCCACGGCCAACACCACCACAAATCCAAATAAATCCTAACATGATTTTAATTAACAACAACCATTTTAACAACCAATTTAACCATCAATCATACAAAAATCATGGTTATAAATAAATCATACCAATATGTCAAGAACACCAAACATGCTATAAATTCATAAAACATAATAATAACAACTACTTAGCATGTCACTAACTAAAACCGCAAGTAACAATAATATGAACAAAAACTAAAGGTATGTGACATTAATTCGTCGAGTAAATCGGAATCGTTACCTTAGCTAGCAAAATCAAGTAGCACCAAAATAAGAAGTAACGAAAAACCTGTCTACTAATCTTCTCCTAATATATACGAGTCACCAAACTCGTCTTCAAAATCTTCCCCTATAAGAAATGACAAGAATAATATTGTTAGAATTAAAACTTGATTTTCCATAATTAAAGTGTTGAAAACGATTTTGTCGGAATTGAAAATAAACCGTACTTGAAGATGGAGAGCGAAGAGGAGATTCTAGAAATATAAGTTAGGACGGATTCGAATAAGAAATGATGGTTTTGTGACGATTTTGCTCAAGAACGACGAAGAACGATGAAGAACGACGAAGAACGATGAAGAACGATTTAAGAAAGTATTAATTAGATCTTAAGTTGATTTAGTGTAAAATGAAAAGATAGTTAGTGAGTAAGTGTGGTGTGAGCCGTGTACATATAGAAGGATTATGGAGTCGGGTTTTGAAATTGTTGTTACGGGATTGACTCGGGTGTTATAATTATATTAAGGTAATTAATTAGATATTATTAGGTTTAATAATAGTTTAATGAAATATCTAGATATTAATTAGATATTATGTTATTGTAATCAAAAGAAAGGAAAATATCTAGTCCTATTAGAGGGCAAAGGAGCCGTGTGGTATGGTGATAGTAGGGTCTGTTTTGTAAACGATTTGCGTAATTTTCGTTGACGGATCGATAAAGTTATAAATATCTTAGATATTATTATTAGTTTAATCATATAAATTTAAAATATCTAAAGTGAGTGGAAAAAGGTGACATGGGCGTGTGACTCATGCCAAAGTCGAGTTTCGGGTTTGTTTCGGGATTTAAGATGACTCGGGCATAGTTAAATGATGTTCGGGACGTAAACGTAAAAGTTATTCTTTAATTCGAATAAATTCAAAAATAATTATATTAAATTATCATAAATCAAAATAAATCTTAATAAAAATAAATTAAATTTATTATTTTTAAAAATATAATTTTGGTCTTTAAATTTACGAGGTGAGTCGGAGAAGTCAACGAAAGTCAAAGTCGACTTAAAAGTCAAGAAAAGTCAAAGATGACTTAAAAGTCAAGAAAAGTTTATGACGACTTAAAAGTCAAGAAAAGTCAATGACGACTTAAAAAAGTCAAGAAAAGTCAAAGACGACTTAAAAGTCAAGAAAAGTCAAAGATGACTTAAAACGGGATTCTCATGAAATCTCGCAGAAATTCCAAATACGAACTCAGAATTTCCAAATACGACTCGAAACAATAAATTCTATTTTAAAACTTAACTTTGCTGAAAAGTATTCGTAAAACATTTTTACTAGAAAAATTGGGTACTTTTCGGGTTGTTACAATCACCCCTCCTTTTAAAAAGTTTCGTCCTCGAAACTTAGAAGAAGTAATGTGACATATATGTAGGTCTATTTCAAAACTGTTAAAAATATACTTGTAATAAAAATATAGGGTCTTATCAATGGAGCGGAAGGTTCTCGTCTATAGTTAAGAACATCAACGTCCCAAATCAAAGACGTTAAAAGATACATTTTCGCATCAACAAATGAGAAAACTAGTTATCGAACGTCTCCAATAACGAGTCTCAACACTCCTTGACGGTAAAACTACTTGAAATCATTAAAGTATTTCCAAAAGCTTTTAGTTCAAAAATTTCATAGTAAAGGTAATAACTCTACTATCTAAGCCTAAAATTTCTAACTAAAGCTAAACGATATTCGATAGAATGAACGGAATATTCGAAAGAATAAATCGAATAGAAAGAGGAAAAGAAGAAGAAGATTTACCTCAAGCAAAGAGCTCGGGATATTTAGTTAACATTTTAGCTTCGGGTTCCCAAGTTTCTGATTCAACGTTTCCACAACGCCAAAGAATACGAACTAAAGGTACACCTTGTTTCTGGTTGTTTGTTAGCCCTTTCAAAGTATAAGATCGCCTTCTTCCAAAGCCAAATTAGGTTCCAAGTCCCCAAACACTTCCTCTTGAATAATATGACTCGGATCACTGATATACTTCTTCAATGCGAAACATGAAAACATACATGAACTTTACTCAAGTTCGGAGGTAATTCCAACGATCAAAGCAACGGGACCAATCTTTAAGCACGGCAAAACGGTCAAATCTTAGGACTCAACGTTCCTTTCACTACAAACCGTTTCACTCCTTTCATTGGTGACACTTTAAGGAATACCCGATCATCAACATCAAATTCAAGCGGTCGACGAAGGACATCGGCATAGGATTTTTGTCTATCTTGAGCGGCTTTCATTCGCTCTCGAATGACTTGAACTTGATCAATCGTTTCGGTCACTATGTCGGGACTCAACATATGATCATCTTGGACTTGATCCCAACAAACAGGACTACGGCACTTCCTACCGTATAAAGCCTCGTACGGTGACATCTTGATAGAAGCATGATAACTGTTGTTATAAGAAAATTCAACCAGAGGCAAACACTTCTCCCAAGAAGCGTGAAAGTCTAAAGCACAAGCCCGACGAAGATCTTCCAAAGTTTGGATCGTTCTCTCAGTTTGACCATCAGTAGCGGCATGAAATGCTGTGCTCATCAACAATTTACTACCCATGGCTTCTTGCAAAGCCGTCCAGAATCGGGAACCAAATCTCGGATCACGATCTGAAACTATATCTTTAGGAACTCCATGGTAGCGCACTATCTCTTTCACATAGGCAACAGCTAAAGCCTCTATCCTCCAAGTTTCATTGATAGGCACGAATCTGGCACACTTGGTTAGACGGTCTACAATAACCCAGATGGCATTCTTTCCACAAGAAGTTCTAGGTAAAGCCATCACGAAGTCCATAGAAATAGACTCCCATTTCCAAAGAGGAATTTCCAAAGGTTGTAACAAACCTCCGGGTCTTTGATGTTCAATCTTCACCTTCTGACAAGTAAGACATTTACTAACATACTCCTTTTCTTCAATCTTCATCCTAGGCCACCAAAACTGTGGTCTCAAATCTTTATACATTTTGTCACCGCCAGGATGAATAGAATAAGGAGAAAGGTGAGCTTCATCAAGTAGTCTCTTTCTCAACTCAGCACTTCTCGGAACATACATTCTACCATGGTAACGAAGGTAGCCATCATTATCCACCACACAATCCTTAGCTTGCCCAAGTAGTATTTTTGCTCGTATGGCGATGAAAGTAGCATCCTCCGGTAAACAAGTACGAATCTCTCGATAGAAATCAGGTTCCGCAGTCAAAGCACCAAGATAATCAAATCATTTCCCAACAAACTGTATCTCAAGCTTCTGAAATCAGTACCAGTTCATCGGGTAAAGTACACAAGGAGCATTTACTGAATGATGTCTTCTACTCAAAGCATCTGCCACAAAATTTGCTTTTCCCTCTGATAACAACTTCGGCTCATAATCATTCACCAACTCTAACCATCTTCTCTGCCTCAGTTCAACTCTTTCTGAGTAAAAATGCACCTCAAGCTCTTATGATCGGTGTAGATTCGCCAATGAACTCGAATAAGATAATGGTCTCCAAGGTGTAAATGCATGTACCACGGCTGCTAACTCAAGATCATGAGTCGGGTAATTCACTTCATGAACCCTGAGTTGTCGAGAAGCATAAGCAATGACTTTTCTATTCTTCATCAAGACACATCCCAAACCATGCTTTGAAGCATCACAATATACATCATAATCAGCTTCATCATCTGGTAAAGTTAAACCGGTGCGGTAGTCAATCTCTTCTTTAATTCCAAGAAGGCAATTTCACATTCATCGGTCCAGATATACTTTGCTTCCTTCTTTAGCAATTGAGTCAGCGGTCTTGCTAATTTAGAGAAATCTTTCACAAACCGACGATAATAACCCGCTAAACCAAGGAAACTCCGAATCTCGGACACATTTTTAGGACTTTTCCAATCCACAACTGCCTCAATTTTAGCTGGATCGACCATAACACCGTCTTTCGAAATGACATGACCAAGGAAAGATACTTCGGGCAACCAGAATTCACATTTGGAGAACTTAGCATACCACTTTTGGCGTCGAAGAACACCCAAAATGGTTCGAAGGTGATCGACATGTTCTTCCTTAGATTTCGAAAAGATCAAAATGTCATCAATAAATACCACCACACATTTATCGAGGTACTCCCTGAAGGTACGATTCATCTGATCCATGAATATAGCTGGAGCGTTAGTCAAACCGAATGGCATCACATTGAATTCGAAATGACCATACCTCGAGCTGAAAGCAGTCTTCGGAATATCTGCTTCCCGAACGGGAATCTGATGATAACCCGATCTAAGATCAATTTTAGAGACAGTAGAAGCACCCCGTAACTGGTCAAAAAGATCATTGATACGAGGAAGAGGATATTTGTTTTTGATTGTGACACGGTTCAATTCCCGATAATCAATGCACATCCGCATAGAACCGTCTTTCTTCTTGACAAATAGTACGGGTGCACCCCAAGGAGAAGCACTAGGCCTAATAAAGCCTTTCTCAATT
The DNA here is from genome assembly GCA_022085475.1 of Heliosperma pusillum. NCBI lineage: Eukaryota > Viridiplantae > Streptophyta > Magnoliopsida > Caryophyllales > Caryophyllaceae > Heliosperma > Heliosperma pusillum. Next base: position 31,388 of record JAIUZE010011668.1, on the reverse strand, counting down.
AAATCATCAAGTTGAATTCTCAACTCCTTCAATCAGAAGGAGCCATACGATAAGGAGCTTTGGCAATTGGTCCAGTTCCAGGAACTAGATCAATGGAAAATTCAACATCCCTTTCAGGAGCAATCCCGGGTAATTCATCGGGAAATACATCGGGAAATTCTCGAACAATAGGAACATCCTTCAAAGAAGGAAGAGAAGAATCAGAAGTAGTCACTACACATAGAAATGCTTGATGACCCTTCTTCAAAACATTCAACATTTTCATAGCGGAGATTAACTTCACACTTGCTTGCTTTCTAACTCCTTGATAAGAAACACGAGCACCCAAAGGACTTTTAAGGATAATTTTCTGGTCACGGCATTCAAATCGAGCATAATAAGTAGATAACCAATCCATGCCCAGAATAATATCAAACTCTTCAAGAGGAAACCGTAGAAGATTAGCCGGAAATATAGATCCATTTATGGATATTGGGATGTCGGAATGAAGATAAGAACATGAAAATACTTTCCGGATGGTAACGATTTTATAAGGAGTAGTTTCTCCTAATGAGCTTTAAGCGGTAACTTATAGGATAATCTCATATGAAATAAAAAGATAAGAAGCTCCCGTGTCAAATAAAAATAAACACGGGTAATCATAAATCGAAGAACATACCCGTCACAATATAGGGTTGGGCATCGCCTCAGCACGATATAATAAAAAACGACCCTTAGGTCGCCCGAAAAACAGGTTTAAAACCGTACCCTTTCTTCTCAGGGGACATAATTCGCTTGTGCCTGGCTTCTGACAAATAAAGAATTACAAACGGCTTGTTGTAGCAACCAACACCAGGGTGAATAGGCATCTTGCATGTAAAGCAGACACGACCTTTAAGGTCGTTGTTGTTACTCGGCACAAATGGACGGTTTCTCTGGTTTGTCGGTCCACTCTGAAAGTTTCTCCTCTTGTTTGGAAAAGAGGGAGAAAAAGAAGGTCGGGAAGAAGGATATAAGGGTCTCTTGCCGTAAGAATTAGGAGCAATATAAGATGTACGGGCCTCTTCAGCAATCTCTCGAATAGAACTCTCCGCCCATAAAGCATCATTATAAATAGAGACGAAAGAAGTAGAACCCCTACTTATCTTCCCCTTCACCTGAGGAGATAACTTTCCTAAGTAAAAGAAAGCTTTGTCCTCCTCCCTAGAAATAAGTCGAGTGGCATAATGAGCCAACTCATTAAACTTGCTGGTGAACTCTTGAACCGAAAGAACCCCCTGTTTAAAATCAATGAACTCTTTCAACTTCTGTTGCCTTAGTTCATCCGGATAAAACCTCGTCTCCAATAGTTATCGGAAACGAGTCCACCCGAAATTAGGCTCCAACTTCGCAGTAGGACCAGAAAGAGTCCACCACTGATCCGCTTCCCTCACTAAGAAGTGAGAAGCAAGACGGACCTTATCCTCTTCAAGGACATCATACAAAGCAAAACTCTTCTCCATTTCTCGTAACCACTCAGAAAGTTTGACGGGATCAACTTCGCCATCGTAGGTTTTGGCTTGGCTCCTCGATAGCTGTGAAGCAACCCACGTACAACTCCCGTGTCTCTCACGGTCAGGAATAGGAGTAGGAATCGGATTTGCCTGCTGGTTTTGCTGGTTTTGCTGGTTTTGCTGGTTTTGGATAATAACGGTAAGAGCTGCTAAAATAGCGTTGTCAATCCTTGGAGGCATCTTTGCAAAATAAAACACAGATTAGTACTTATCATTTAGCAAAAACAAAGAGACTACAACATAAATCCTAATCTACCCATCTTACCCTTCTATCTCACGGTTTATTATTTTATTAAGGTCAAGTTATTTATGCAAGGGTACACAAACGTGCGTCGGGAGCAAAAATAGCTCTGATACCAACTGTGACACCCTCAAATTTGCGGAAAGAAAAAAAATAATTTAAATACATAAAAGAAATATGATAATACATAACGAAGGTGTCATAAAATAAAAAGGTCATTACAAACCGGAAATAATATAATACAAAAGAAATATACAAGACGGGAGACATATCTCCCGTATAAATACGGAAATAAAAGAGTGTATAATAATATACAAACTATGAACCGAATATAGGTCCAAGGTACATACTTCGCTCGCTAGCTCGTCAATGTACCCCAAATATGCATTCACCACCTGTTCGACCGCATTAAATATAAACACGGAAGCCACAGTCAGTGGGGAGTAACTCCGAGTTCTCCCAGCCACGAAATGTCGAGTTTAATAAAACATGAATAACATAAAAGAGATGTATATGGAAAATACAAAACCTTAACATATACGATATGCTTTTCATGTTATGAAACACATAACTAACATATAACCTATCATATGAAAGCTATCATGTGAATCCGATAATAAAATATAACTCGAGGTAGGGAAGCTGGTATGCTGGCTCAGCGGTTACCATGTAACATGGCCCTGATACACTCAAACCCTAATCAACACGTAATCATGTGAATCAGTTAACAATCGGTAATCCAAACTCTATCAATCCTAGCCGGCTTGCATCTCACCTTCTAGAACTCATAGAATCATACAAACAGGAAAGACCAATACTTCTACAAACAGGCATAAGTTCTTAGCACCGTCAATAGTCATCTGTAACTCGAGGCTATACCACAAGGTAGGAAAACATCCTAGTCCTAGAATGATCAGACCTAGCGACAACAGCTATTCCGTTCCCCGTCCCATGACATAACCGTCTATGAGAAACTCTACTAGGCGACCCCCTAAGCAGAGATGGCTAGTACTTAAGCTGGCTCCAGTCCCAAAACGGATCAGGCAGCCATGCCCCGACGTGGATATAAACCCACCAAGCCGGGACACAAAAGCTATCAAGCGGTGAACATATACTCGTTAAAGATAGTAAGGCCTATCAATGTCATGGTCCAAGATACTCATTTAGAATTAGAATGGTCAAGACGCCATATACTCATAATTCTCTATGGGTACTTAGTTAACACGACACCAACCATATAATCAAACAGTCACGGGAAAAACATCCTATCATGTGACTAATTGCAGATAAATAATAATCAATATCATATCGCCTCATATCTACTAAGGCTAATTCAATAATTAAATACAACCTTACTTGAAGACAAATCCCCGACCCGAGTCCCGCGACGGGTCATCAGTCAAATCGGGGCTGACTAGATCTTAGTGTGACCAAACCCGTTGGATCAAACCGGCTAGAAGCAGAGTCTTTATCACATAGACATAAAATCAACATATTCATTACATGTTATTTTAATAAAGCTTCTAACATGTGAATTATTAAATCTTACGTAAAACCCCGCTTGACTTAAAGGATATCCAAATAAACTACGATCTCGTCTTATAATTTCTAACATGTGAGAAATAATAATTTTATGAAAAACCTTTTTAATTAAATATTTTACTTATTAATATTTCCCACTTGCTAAATATTACAAAACACGATAAAAATGACGATAACTCAAAAAACGTCACAAGTCCCAAAGTGGGACCCACGGGCTGAGTTGGACCGGACCCCACATGGGCCCTGGATGGGCCCACGGCCTGTTTTGGCAAAAAAATGCTGTTTTGACAATGTAATAACAACAGTTTTTCTAATTATTTCCCGCATGCTTATCATAATAAAAACCCGTCAAAACAACCAATTAAACAATCAAACATCGACACAACCCAAAAACCAAAACCCGGACCCACCATGGACCAACCCCGACCGGTCTGAACCGGCCTGGACCGGTCTGGTTTGGTCCGGTTCAGCCCCTCCTCCACGGTTCACACAACCAAAGCAACAACCCCAATTTCCAATTAATTCTAACATGTTTTTTAATTACCAACATCCATTTTTAAACATCCAATTCCACCATCCATCATACAAAAATCATTATTATGAATAATCATCAAAATTCATCAAGAACACTAAACATATCAAAATTTCCTAAACAACATAAAAATCATAACTTATTAAAATCATCAAAATTTATCAAGAACACTAAACTTGTTAAAATTTCCTACACAACATAAAAATCATAACTTACTAAAAATCATCAAAATTTATCAAGAACACTAAACTTGTTAAAATTTCTTCCTAAACAACATAAAAATCATAACTTATTAAAAATCATCAAAATTTATCAAGAACACTAAACTTGTTAAAATTTCCTACACAACATAAAATTCATAACTTATTAAAATCATCAAAATTTATACAACATGATAAAAACAACTACTTATCATATTACTACCAAAATCCATAAATCATAAAAACATGAACCAAAACAAAGATGAACCAAAATCAAAAGAAACAAAACTAAAGCTATGTTACTAACTAAAATCATAAAAACCATAATATGAACCAAAACTAAAAGCTATGTGACATTAATTCGTCGAGTAAAACGGAATTGTTACCTTAGCTAGCAAAACACTTAGCACCAAAATAATAATAAGAAGTATATAATTAAGAAACCCTCCTACTAATCTTCACCCAAAATATACGAGTCTCCAAACTCGTCTTCAAAATCTTCCCCTATAAGAAAAGACAAGAAAACATTATTAGAACTAAAAATATGAATTTCCATAATTAAAGTGTTGAAAACGATCGTGACGGAATTGAAATTAAACCATACGTGAAGATGAGGAGCGAAGAGGAGAGTCTAGAAATATAAATTAGGATAGATTTAATTAAGAAACGAAGATTTTATGAAGGTTTTGCTCAAGAACGATGAAGAACAAATGATGAACGACGAAGAACACGAAGAACGATTAAAGAAAGCGATATTTTGATCTTTATTTGATTTATTGTAAAATGAAAAGTTGTTTGTGAGTAAGTAAGAGTGGGTTGAGCCGTGTGTTTATAGACAAATAAGGATGTCGGGTTTTGAAATTGTTGTTACGTAATTGACTCGCGTTTAATAATTATTTTACGGTAATTGATTAAATATAATTAACGATTAAGTTAATTACAACAAATATCTAGATATTATGATATTGTAATCAAAAGTAATGAAAATATCAAGGGCTATTAGAGGGAGGTTGAGCCGTGTGGATAAGTGCTTGTCGGGTCAGTTTTGTAAACGATTTGCGTAATTTTCGTTAACTGATCGATAAAGTAACTAAATATCTAGATATTATTATTAGTTTAATCAAAACAAATAAAATATCTAGTTGTGAGTGGAAAATGATGACATAGGCGTGTGACTCATGCCAAAGTCGAGTTTCGATTTTGTTGCGCGATTTACGATGCGTCGGGAATAGTTAAATGATGATCGGTTAAAAACCGTATAAGTTATTCTTTAAATTCCGAATAAATTCAAAATAATTATATTAAATTATGATAAATCTTAATAAATCTAAATAAAAATAAATCAAAAATATTATTTTTTTAAATAAAATTTCGGTCTTCATACTTATGAGACGAGTCGGGAAAAGTCAACGGAAGTCAAAGTTGACTGAAAAGTCGAGAAAAGTCGAAGATGACTTAAAAGTCAAGAAAAGTTTAGGACGACTTAAAAGTCAGGAAAAGTCAATGACGACTTTTTAAAAAGTCAAGAAAAGTCAAAGACGACTTAAAAGTCAAGAAAAGTCAAAGATGACTAAAAACGGTCTTTTCATGAAATCTCTCAGAAATTCCAAATACGAACGCGGAATTTCAAAATACGACTCCGAACAAAAATTCCTATTTTAAAAATTTAAGTTCTACTGAAAAGTGTTAGTAAATATTTTTACTAGAAAAATTGGGTACTTTTCGGGTTGTTACAAAAGTTGTTCAATTTTTCCACTTCATTCTTATGCTTATTTTCTTCTTCTTTCTAAAAACCTCCAACATCTCTCTAAACTCACATGCAACTAATATTCATGTCATATTACTAGTGTAGTAATAGAATAATATTAGTAGTATTAATTTTTACTTATTATCTAGTTAATAATAAGGTAAGATTATTTGAGTTTAATCTTGGGTGCAACAAGAAGGAGACCTTCTACTTTGGAGGTTTTGTTATGGAGAATCATCCACTAATTACATGCTCCAGAACAATAAGAAGGAGTTCTTATTGTGCCCTTATTAACCAAAAAAAAACCCAATGTAAGGATGTTTTCGTCTTATATTTTCTTTTATGCTTTTATATTTGCATGCATGATAACTAGATCCTAAATCATTAAGTTAATGTAATTTAATGAACTAATTAGAGGAGTCTAATTAGAGTTCTAGTACTTTCATGTGGTATCAGAGCTCAATTGTTACATGCATGTTGATTTTAAGCATTAAAATCGAGTTATACGATAACTTGGGTAAAACTGAAAATTTGTGTTAAAAGTTGGTTTGCACAAAATTTTTGATTTGCTTGCATACCTACTAACCTCAAAATGGTTGTGGTCAAATTTGGTGATTTTAGGGATTGATTTGCTATTTATTTTGATTTATGGCCTTTAAATCATGTTAATATGCATGTTTTATGTTAAAAGTTAACTAAAAATAGTTGCATGTCGATTCTGGCCATGAAATGTTTATATGATCTCACATGCATGTTGTACATAATGTATGTAAAATTTCGTGACTTTTAATTAAGTTTTGCATGATTATTTATTTTTATGAGATAAAAGTCAATAACGTGATATTATTATGTTCATAAAATTGAAACGTCCTTTTGTGGTCTTGAAAATTTTTGGTACATTTTATAATCTGATTTAATATCTTCTTGGTGAAAGTTTGCAATTTGTTTCACTATTTTACTATATTTAATGGTTTTTATTTGATAAAACCGTTGAATACAAAGTTATTTGTTCATAAAACTAATTCAAATTTTTTGGGCAAAGTTTTCTGGTTTTTAGAGTTCGTGGAAATGTTCCTGAATATAAAAAATTTTTGGTTTCAAATTTTTATGATTTTTATATTTTATTTTAGGTTTATTTCATAATGTTATGATTAAACCTCTATATTTAGCAAATACGATCAATTCGAACTAATTAAATACAAAAAAAGTTAGTTGATACTAATTTTAAGTTCTAAATCAGTTTAGATAATTAGTTTGAGCTTAAATACAATTTAAGTGTTGATTATTGATTTTAATAGTTAAAAATCGATAAATTCCATAAAACCGAGCTAGAATGAGCATGATAAGTATCAAGGGCGAATTTGGCATATTTTCAGCATTTTATTTATGTTGTTATGGTTAAATGAATGAATGTCATTTGTTTAAATTTTAATGCAAGTTGTACCTAGTATGGCCTAGATTATTTTAATTGGTATTACCTGTAATGTAAGGGAATACCGATTCGGTTGTAATTTTATTTGCGATCTCGTATCGCCGTTTGTAATAATTTAATTTCATTTTCTAGATCAAATGTATAATAGGAATTTTATTTGTATCTTTTGTAATTAATTATTATGAAGACGGAGATTCACGAAGTCGGTGTTCCAAAACACGGTGCATTTTTGGATTAGCAAGGGGCCAAGGAGTTGGTTTCCGATTTTGTAATCATCTAGTTAATTGGATTAGCTAGGTGGCTGATGCGTGTATTTTATATAGACTTTTTGGTCCATTTATGAACGCATTTCTATGTCATTTAGGTGATATTATATCACCATATGCCCCTATTTGGCTACTTTGTACTTTCATTACTATTTTGTAGGTACAAGCTGCGTAGTAGCGGAAACCGAGTCAAAACACTCCACTTTGCATGCATTTAGGAGAACGGAAGGAACGGGACGGAAGTTCTTGCATGGGAAGCGCGAAACCGCTCGCAATCAAGTCCAAAGCCATGTCCAACATTGCATGATAGCCCCGAAGACCTCGATCGACTATACCTTTGGTCGATCGAGGAGAGTTGAAGTGAAGAGTTGCTCGATTGAGCTGTCCTGTGCTCGATCGTGTGGTAGCCGCTAAAGAGTTGCTCGATCGAGTAGCATAAGTACTCGATCGACTGATTCTCTTGAATAAAAGCCTCGATCGAAGGGTTTTTCCCTCGATCGAGTGGATCCTATCATGGGCCTTAAGTCCGTAGCTTAATTAGGGTTTAGAGTCGTGTTATGCATTATATAAGACTCTTATTTTCGTCATTAGGTTATCATGGGATGATCGCCCATCATCACCACTTAGCATTAAACATTAGTTTCTAAACTTTTTAATCTTTGGTTTTACATTCGGGTTTATCGACGTAGATTTGTTCTCTACGCCGGATTGCTAAGATTGTAAACTTCTCTTTTATCTCTTTTATTCTTACCTTTGTTTTAGTCTTAATTACTGTTTACTTCTCTTAATTACTGCGTTGTTATTGTTCATGCTTGTTAATTACGATTTTATTATGTCTATCGTCATATGTTCAATCGTCTTTGTTAGCATCGTTAATAACATGAGTAGCTAATTCCCATGTATGTTAGGATGAGGAAACCTGTAGTAGAGGCATGTTAGATAGATTATTTTAGTTAGTCTTGAATATGAGAATCAGTCTAAGCAATTTAATTAAGGTTAGTCGAATGAGTGCACGCACGAGACTGGCTAGGTAGTTAACCCCGACCTGGATCGAAAAATTGGAAGGGAAAGGCTTGCTTAGAATTGATAGGTGACTCCTAAGAGGACGAGAGTTAATTAGGAAAATCCCTAGGGTGGTTTGAGACCGAGAGGAGAAAACCATTACCCTTCTCATTGATAGATTGACTGAATTAGTTGACCCGTAGATGCCGATATTGCAGTGGACCGAATCCTACCATATTTCTCTTTTATCTGATTTATTCCATATTAATTTCTACTTTTATTTCATTTCCTTTAAATCTTATTTAGTTCAGCTTAAACCTTTTCAAATACCCTAGATTGTGACTGGCAGATTTAGATTACAGTTAGTTAGTTTCCTCCCAGTGGAGATCGACCCTACTTCCACTATCTTCTTAGTTAGTAGACTTAGGCTTTTATTTTTGGTGTATAACGACAAGCATCAGTGGCCATACTAGGATTTATTATTTTCTTGCTTTATGTTTTTGCTCATGCCAAAATCGCCAACATGCATTTTTATTTCTCGATTGTCAGTTCAAAGTTATTCAAAATTCACCGACTTAGTTCGCTTATAGGGAATTAATAACTAAATTGACAAGACCTCTCACATACCTTAATAAAAAATTGAGATTAGCCTTAACAATTAGTAACACCTATGAATCCCGTGTTCATTAGGGCTACCACGCTCGTGGGTCCCTTTTTATCTCGGGTAACTAGGGTGATACGATCACAAGCTAAAATTGGATTGGACTCAACGAGATAAGCGTTATTTTGGGACTAGGAGATGGATTTAGTTGAAATCCGTCAACCAAGAGTTCAAAGGGTAGAATTAGTCAAGTATTGACTTACCATTTTTAGATAAAGGTAGCATACGATGACTATTTTTGTCTAAAGATGGGTCTTGGAATCACTTATATAATTTCGTGAGTGGTCATTATATGAGTGACTTGTTTAAAATTGTTTTACAAGTAAATTATATATAAGCAATGAATGTTTATTTTCCGTTCATATTTATTTTATTCGCGCAATGAAGAATATTTTTCCTTCTACGAACTTGTAAATCCGTTCAATCGTGGAAAGGAGTTTCCATTTTTTTTTATATACGGTAGCATTTTAATTGCGATCTCCGTTTAAACCACCGTAGCTAATGACAAAATGAATTTTTCTTTCTGATCCTCATATTCACCATTGCAAATATCTCTTATGAAGAGTATATGAATAAGTCACACTTAGTCAAAAACGTTTTGATTTTGTTTTAGTGACGTTTTCTTATTACAACGGTAAATCAAATCTTGTTGCTCCAACGAAAATATTTATAATTTTTTGGTATGTCTACTTTGAATAGTAAAGTCAAAACCCAAGCAAGGTGTCGAACCCAACTTTTGACGATTCTATTTTTCAGTGTAAGACACTAGAAAACAATTTGCCCCAAGTTTTCTAAAGAGTTAGAAATTGGGTGTACTATTTTCACCCATAATATCTATATGATCGACATTTATTTTGCTAAATTGCAAGTTTTGGGTATTAGATACCCATTATGGTTTTCATCGATGTATTCAATGCATATAATAATAAATCGTGCGACGACTAACCATGATTAAATGTCGACCTACAAGGGAAATAGAACTATTGTATTCTTATTTCTATAGAGACATATAAAAGTTATAATGTGCTCAGTCTAGTTTTGGATTTAGAGGTATACTTTAATAAACGTTATTATGTATACGACCTCTAAATAAAGTATATAGTATTCACTTTAGTGTACGACACCAGTGTTTCGCTTTTGTGAATGGAACAAGCGTTGTATCTTTTTATACTTATACTTGGTCAATGGTTATCCCATACCAATCAAAGCTAATTATATTCTTGATCTAAACTAGAAATTACTTGTCATATAGATTGAAAAAAAACTCAAAATTGGTGACCCAAATCTAATATGAATTCTGGATTGTGTAGCACATCTATAACTAAGAGTATTAGATCAAGGACTGATAAGTGAATATTTGTATGATTTTGAATCACCAATTTAGCTCGGTTTTGTATGTCATTTGTGCTTTGTTAAGCCATTTTATGAGCTAATGCCGTCTTCTAGGCGAATTCCTATGTTCTGACCTATTTTGTAGGGAAAGTGACGTTTCTACGCCCTTTTTCTATATTTCCGAGCATTTGCCTAGAATCCGACGATTTGAAGAAGCAAGCTTGGCCAAGTCAAAGGAAGACTAGCCCAAGCCCAATTACGTGCTGCATTGACCAAGACCAAAGCATAGAAACGCGTGCCCAAAGAAGAAATTGGAAGAGACGAAAGAAGATCCATCAGGGTTACACACCCGATCGGATTTGCCACATACGCGATCGGGTATGTCTGCTGATGAACGCTTCTTGGCTCTTCTTCTACCAAGCCTTAATGGAGTGCTTTATTAGGTTGTCTAGGGTATGAATTTGGACGAAATACAGCAGCCTCTCAACCCTATAAATAGCCTATGCATCACACACAATTAACATGTACAAAACCCTAGCCTCCACACAACATTAGATTAGATTAGTTTTTCTTCTTTCTCTCATCTTTCTTAGTTTTTGTTTAGTTTTAGTTTTCTCTAGTTTAGTTTAGTTCTAAGTTTTCTTCAATTGTAATTGTTCTACTTGTAATTGGAATTCTAGTTTCCGGGTTTGCATTTTCCTATTCAAGTTCCTATTCCATTTCAATCTTTGCTCATCCTTTCCGGTAATCCTTATTCTTGTTTTTACATTATAGTTTCATTTTCTTTTAGTATTTCCTTTATCATGTTTACCATTCTTAGTTTTATAATCTTAGTTTCCCTTTCATTGTTAATCATGCATAAGTAATCTTTGTTCTAGGGGAAAGGTTAACATGTCTAATTGATTTATAAGTATAAATTGATTCCGGGTAGAATTGTTTTAGTTGTCTCTATTTCTTGTTTGATTCTCATGATAAACTTTGATTTAAGGCCTTAATCAATTGTTTATACTTGTCAATTTCCGTCTCAAGGGCGAGAGTCGAGATGAAAATTAAAGGACTGGCAAGAATAGTTTAGTGACCTAACCAGGCTGAAAGGACGTTAGGACCCATTAAAAAGTCGGTACGAATCCGAGAGGAATATACCATTTAAAGACTTGGACAACTATGATTTTTCTAAACCCGTAATCAACTTTGCTTTTAAATTGATTAGCATGTGAACCCCGATCCCTAGATCCTTTTCTTTATTGTATTGTTATCATTTTTATTATAGCATTTATTAATTAGTGACAAACATTTGCAAATCGTACAAGATAGAGATCTAACCATAACTATTCACAAGTATCTCCCGTCTCCCCGAGATCGACCCATTACTTCCCTAATTACATTAATTTGTTGTTAGCCTAGTTTGGGTTATTTATCTTTGATTAGGGTATGCGACAACCCTGTCAAATTTTGGCGCCGTTGCCGGGGAGCACGGTTTTGTTTATTTGTGATTAGTAGAGTTTTACCTTGTCTTTTTCATTTTTTTTTCTTTTCTTTTGTCTCGAGGAACACTTGTTCCTTGAGATTTTTCTCACCTTTTCCTTGTAGTATAGTGACTCTTTTCAGGTAATAGGAATATTTTCTTTCAAAGGGATTGCTTTATTTTCTCTCAATGACTATTTATTTCCAACCTCCACAATGCGAGAATTAGCCTTTCCATGAATACCTCGACCGATTTTATAGCTATTATAACCATATTATCTCTCTTTGGTATACCCTTGATGAGACCTATGATAAGCGATATTTTGTACTAATTTATCCCCCGTTTTAGCTCGATTTCTATACGATTTATGCACTTTGTTAAGTGATTAACGAGCTAATATTGCTATTCTAGTTGTTTTGCGTGCTTTGTCTCGTTTTATAGGAAATGAAGCGGATTTGCTATATTTTATTACTTTATGGAGCAAAGGCACTAGAATACGAGTTTATGAGGAACCGATGATAGCAATTTCACGATTTGACTACGATTCCGCTACATCCTTCCTCAAGTGGACTCATCTTGGACTTTGACTTTGTTTCTCAAAGGAAAACATCAACCCAAGTCAAAGGAAGACTAGCCCAAGCCCAATTACGTGTTGTATTGACCAAGACCAAGGCACAGGATTCCGTGCCCAAAGACGAAATTGGAAGAGACGAAAAAATCCATCAGGGTTATATACCCGATCGGATTACCACATACCCGATCGGGTATGTCTGCTGATGAACGTCTCTTGGCTCTTCTTCTACCAAGCTTTAATGGAGTGCTTTATGGCTTTGTCTAGGGTATGAATTTGGACGATACACAGCAGCTATGCAGCCCTATAAAAGCCAAGGATCATCTCATGAGAAAACACAACTTACAACTTAGAACACACAATTTAGAATAATACAACACACATTACATACAAGTTTTAGATTATAGTTTATAGTTTATGCAATTTTAAGTACTTCTCTAGTTTTTCTATAAGCATTTGTCATTTTATTGGGTTGGATATTTGTTCTTTGCTTTCTTTCTTACATAATTTGCATTCCAATCTCGGTAATTTTCTATCCTTTATTTACGCAATTTCCGACATCATTGTTCTCTCTTTATAGTATTTATGTTAGTTGTATTGTTTTCATCATACTAAGTTCATGAATTATAATCTCATTAGTCTTGTTTTTATATTATTGTTGGTAGGAAATCCATATAAAAATAATCTAGTCAAAACCAAAATATCGTTTAACATGTCATATTTTATTTTGCCTAATCATATAATAATCATCATAAAATTCATCATTAGAATCATTACTAATATAATCACCTTAATCATTTTAGTACTTTTCTTTCGTAGTTTAATTTTATTTATCATTTTCCTCTTAATTTATTTAATCATTTAGAATTCATATATTAATGTATGATAACCATTTTGTAGATATAATAAATAAAATTGAAATATTGAAATGATTTGCTAGTTATAATGAATTAAAAGAACAATCGATACCAATAGAACCATCTAGTTTGTTTCTTCCTTTGGTCGTGTCAAATTCTATAACTTTGTTTAGTGGCCATGAACAATTGTTTGTATTAGTCAATTTCCTCCTTAGAAACGAGAGTTGGGATGGAAATTAGAACTGCCAATAAGGGTTTAGTGACCTAACCATGCTGAAAGGACGTTAGGACCCATTAAAAAGTCGGTACGAATCCGAGAGGAATATACCGCTACAAGGCTTAGACAATCGTAGTAATTCTAATGTTGGTATCAATAAAGCTTTTAAATCATTTGACATGAATTTCTAATTCTCTATATCAATTTGATTAGATAGTTTATTTTATTGTTTTAGTTAGTTTATTTTACCGTCATTTTATTTCCTTTTTAAATAGTTTATTTTATTGTTCTTTATTTAGTTTTTTAATTTTCTATTATTGTAGTTAGGTAGCTTTTCAATATCATTATTTTAATTATCGTTCTTGGTTAGATTTAATGATTGTCATTTTCCTTTCTGTCAATTAGATTAGATTTATTTTATTGCAATTTCCATACTTGTCATTTAAATATCGTCATTACATACTTGTCATTTTATTTCATGTTAGTTGTTTAGACAATCACCCCAAATGAATCGAACATAAATGAAAATCACCCCATAGCAATTCATAGTTAACACGTACTCCCTGAGGATCGATCCCTACTTCCCTAATTACATTCTTTATGTTGTTAGCCTAAGTGTGGGTAATTATTTTTGTATCAGGACTGCGACACAACCGATCAAATTTTGGCGTCGTTGCCGGGGAGCACGGTTTTGTTTATCTATGTATTGCTTATTTTTATTTAAAATTCTACCATTTTTTAGGTGCAACCGTACCTAAAATCATTACTTACTTTCCTTATTGTGTTTTTCTTTGTAGGTTGACAAAAATGGTGCGAACAAAAGAAGATCCTAGGTTCCGGGTTTTTGAACTTGCTAGTGGGATCCTAAGGGTCCATATGACTCTAATTGCTCTCATTGAAGGTAACCAATTCAGTGGCGAGCCAGATGAGAACCCAGCCCACCACATCCAAACCTTTTTGTGAGTTGTGTCAAACTTTTAAGAGGGAAAGGATCACCCAAAACCAAATCAACGAAACTCTCTTTCCTTTATCACTAAAGAGAGAAGCCAGATGGTGGTTCACCTGTCATTTAAAAGAAGCCACAAAACCAATGGAGTGGGAAGAGATCGTCTTAGCTTTCCATCGTAGGTTTAAATCTCAATCCACCATGTCAAACCTATCGATTAATTCACAAAGAGAGAGTGGGGAAGATTCCCAAAGTAATGGGGGAGAGCGAAAGAAAAGCCGAGTGGAAACCTCATGTGATGTTGATACTACCATTTCCTTAGCCTGTCCTGTTCCATCAAATGAAACCACCCCAAGAAATATTTTATATCGTCCAAAAGTTTTAAACCCGTTTACCTCACTAACAACCCCTTGTGAACTTTGTGGAGGAATAGGGCATGTACCTCAAAGATGTGGGAATAAACTCACACCATTAAACCCCTTTCACCCACAATTTCGCCAAGCACAACCTACTAATACACCCCATACCATTCCATACTCATCTTTTCAAAACGGTCAAGTAGAAACTAAGTTTAGGGAAGTAATACAAGCCCAACACAACATGTACTCGTACTTATTTTCTACAATATGCTCACTCAAATCAACCGTTATGTCTCTCCAAAAGAGAGTAGAAGAGTTGACCCCATCGAGTTCTAGCCAAACCACTCAAGAGAGTGAAGATCCGCTAATAGTCACAATCGACATGATTGGTGACTATAGGTTGCCCCACGAGCTTTACAATGATCCTTCGCTAGCCAACCCAACCCGAGCCCATACACGAGAGGAGACATCCCGTCTCGAATCTTTGATCATTACTTTGATAAGAGCTCAAGGGAAGTTAGAAGAAAGAGTTGGTGAAGCAACGAAGGCAAATGACAAGGCTTTTTCAAAGTTGGAGGCAAGGATTGGCATGACATTTCAAGAAGAAGAAGCAACCCAAGATATTCCCAAGTAACCTCCCCTTGTAGAAGGGAAGGTTATCATTCCTTCAAAGCTTAAAGATCCAGGTTGTTTTAATATTTCCTTCACATTGAGTCTTCATAAGGTCAGAAATGCATTATGTGATTTAGGGGCCTCTATTAGTGTCATGCCCTTTTCCTTTTATCAAGACCATTGCTCAATGCAAATGAAGATTACAAATACTAGCCTTCAACTAGCCGATGGAACTATGCATACTCCAGCAGGAATTGTGGAAGATGTCCCCATTCGGATTGGATACTTCCTTATTCCCGTTGATTTGTATGTCATCTTTTCAAAGAAAGGTAGAGACGACTATATTATATTAGGAAGACCTTTCCTAAATACAGTAGGGGCTTGTATTGATGTACAAGGAGAGAAGATCACTTTTGAAATGGAGGGATCACGTGCCACTTTTGATAAGAAGGGGAATGTGATGAGTGTAGGAGATGGTGACCTCGAAGCATTCAAAGCTTCGGAAATGTATGTAGATTAGATTGCCATGGGTGTTGCCAAAGGTAAATGAAAAATTCAAGGACGAAATCAAGCTACAAAGAGCTCACATCCCTTCACAAGGCTTAAGGAGGGATAGAAATTCAAAGTCTAGCATGACTTAAAAATGCGCTTGTCGGGAGGCAACCCGTATTTCTCTTTACTTTCTTTTTATGCATTCTTTATTCCACTAAATAGACAATGTTTGTTTTGGACTATTTTATTTGGACACTCTTTTTGGATTTTTGGGTTATAATAGTTAGGAAACAATTGTCGTTTTACTTGTTATTTTCATTTTTAGAAATGCATGCTTAGTTGATAGTTTTTCGTACTTAGAACTGGAGGACCTATTGAGATGAAAAGGAGATACCCTTGGCCCATGTTGCGAAGACCATTAAGGTTAGTAAGTATGTTCAAGGCCATATCCAAACGGTAAGAGCAAGTAACAAAGAAAAAGAAACAAAAACCGGGTCAGCAGACTTACCCGATCGGATTCGGGTATACCCGATCGGGTAAGTTGTCTGTTTCGAGTTTTGTTCTAATTTCTTCTATAAAACCAACTTGCTACCCTTTGCTTGCTGCCATATTCCCGTGTTCTTCATATTCAAAGCTCAAAATCTCTCAAAAACCTTCATTTCTTAGTCTTTTCTTGCAAAATTTGTCACCATAGTTCATCCAAGGCAACATCTAAGCATTATCAAGTAAGTTAATTCTACTTTAGTTACTTCAATCTCTCTATATTTCAGAAATCCAACATGAACAAACCCTAACCCAAATTTGGGGGTTATTGATTTTACTTGAAAAACTTGTTTAAATTGGATTTCTAATGCTTCTTACATGCTATAGAGTGAATGTTAGTAACTAATTAGCTAGCTTACTATGATTTGAATGCTCATATACCAATTAGAATACTCATCTCTACTTTATGCTAAGAACTCATGCTTAGTGGTAGTATAATGCTTGAATCCATGCTTTATACTATGAACTTATGCTCTTATTGTGTTAATTTAGCATTAGTACATTTAAGTAGTGCCCAAAGCTCAAGATTCAAGTGTAATGTTGCTCAAAATCTTAGTGAAATATTGTTATGCTTAAGAACATCAATTTGTGCTCAAAAGTAGCATGATAATGTTTCACTTATGTAGTTATGCTTGAATTTGTGTTTAAAAGCCTAGTATTCTAACACTTATGCCATCAATTTGTGAAGTGTTCTAATACTAGTTTCTTGTAGCAAATGGCACCTACAATAAGGAGATCAAAGAGGGCAAAAACTACCAACCAAGGAGAAAGTAGTAGGGCTCATGAAGAAGACATAGAAATGCTAGAAGCTGAAGATCAAACCGGAAATCAAGAAGGACAAGGTGCTATGCATGATCCCGATTTTCCGGATGTTGAGTTTAGTTCAAAAAAGCAATGGCAAAAATGGTTCATTATCAAGAGCAAAGGTATGAGAGCTACTAAATTCCTAGATATTTCTTCTTTAAGGCACATGAAGCTTTATGAGCATGTCAAGGTGTTGTTTAGGGGTCTAGGAATGACTGCTAGTATGAACTTCAATTATAAGACCTACCCTCAATTGACCCTTGAATTCTTGAGTTCATTTGAATTACAAAGATCTAGGAACAAAAACTCTATGCCTCAAGTTCGGTTTCGATTTTTCAACGATGACTATATTCTGAACTTAGAGATTTTTGTTGGCCAATTCAGTCTCACCTTTGAGGATACTCTTACCTCACCTCCCGAAGGCTTTGATATTAGCCATGTTTGGAACACTATTTCTACTTACCCTGTCTCTCGTTGGGACCATATCCCACACCAACACATACATAATCCCGCCATTAGAATCTGGCAAAGATTCATGGGATGGACCTTCTTGGGTCGTGCTGAGCCTCATTTGGTGAGACGGGTAGAGTTAGATATTTTAGGAGGGTTCTTGAATGTTAACGGTGATGAACCCTGGTTGATTAGCATTCCTTACTATTTTGCTGTTCAATTGACAAAAGCCATTAATCCAAAGAACACTGGCATTGTTTATGGAGGCCTTATCACTCACCTTGCTACGCGAGTTTTTTGTTTTAACCAAGCCACCACTGACCTCCAGGCATTGACTACACCTCCCACCGAGATGGGAAATGGGTTGGATTATAATTATTTTGTTCAGCTTAATTGGTTTCGTGTCTCCCACCCCCATATGATCTGGAGGATAACTGGCTGTGATTCGATCTAGTTGACCGCCGAGGTGAACCAGATTCCATTACTTAGGCAACGTCCTCAACTTCATGAGGGTGAGGCCATCTTACCCCGTCCCACTTATTTTCTTCCTGTTGGGGATATTACCCCCAATGACCCCCTTGTTCCAGATTAGATCCCACCGCCCTGAGGTAGGATCATCCTCTCAGTCGACCCATGCTACGGGCGACGTGACTGCCATGTTTCAAGCCTTGACCTTGTCCATTAATAGAATTCAGTCGGACCAGCAGCTTGCTCTGCACCCCATTTATGATCACTTTGCGAGACAAGGTGTGATTAGACCTGAGGGCCCCCACCCGTCTTTCTATAATTGGCCCGAAGGGGGGTATGGTACTGCTTATGATGCAAGTGTGCCGCAGACCGGACCTGATTACTGTGGTATTGACTATGGAGTCGAGAGTTTTGGAGGTTATAGAGGTGATTTTAGTGGTCACCAAGTAGATGAGTACCAATACTTAGGAGCTAGCAACCCTACCGGGATCGTTGCTTCTATTAGTAGTTAATATTCTGTAGATGATACCTATTACACAGATGCTTCTGGATCCGCATCCGAGCCGCCTCCTTCAGAGAGGAGAGGCCGTAGCTGGTGACCTTTGAGATGAGATGATAGCAAGCTCTCCTTGTCTATACTAGCTTGGGGGAGGCTAGACATTTTGTAAACTTTTCCTTTCTTTATTTTATTTTTAGCCTTTTTAGTTTTCTTTTTTTTAGCTCCTTTTCCAATTATAATTTCATCTTGTTTCTCTGTTCTATGTGCTACCAACCGTTTCTCGGTTAGCTTCTATTATAATTGTATGCACATTGAGGACAATGTGAAGTTTTAGCTTGGGGGAGGATTTGCATTTAGGACTTACTGCATTTTGGATTGCATTTAGATTTTTAGTTTTCTTATTTTCTTCTAGTTTTATTAGTTTATTTTTAGTTTATTTTTCCTTGTTTGTTTTTATCATTTTGAAAATCCAAAATAAAAAAAAAAATTAAAAAAATCAAAAAAAGACAAAAAGAAGAGATCATGTCCATCTTACATTTCTCAATTTATAGTTTTTATAAGCTGATGTTTTATTATGCTATGAGGAATTGTGCATTCATGGGGATGTCTTGTACACAGTAGGTAGAAAGTTGCATTTGGACTTAATTAAGCTTGATCTTGACTTTGGCAAGCTACTCATATTGTAAGGTAGAGCCTCCAGTGGTCGGTACATCTGAACCCGATCCCAGTTTAGGAGTGAGTAGTTTCTCCTTATAGTCTGTGTCACATCAAAACGCATAAGTATGGTTTTTATTCCATTTTCTATAAGTATTACTATCATGATCTACATTTTGAAGCCATTTAATCCTGTTCACATTTCGCATTGCCCAAAAACACCCTTCTTTCTAGCTACATTACATTATTGCCTACCCTTGTTGAGCTAGTAACTGACTATATGTGTAGGGGTGTTCTGTACTTTTGCGATATTCTGATAATGCCACCATTTAGTGTGAACCTGCTGTCTCGGGATTGCTGATTCCCGTGTTTTTCAGTGAAAAAGAAATTGAAAAGAAAAAAAGAAAAAAAAAGGAGCTTTGAAAAAATGAAAGAGAAAAAAAAAGAAAAGAAAGGGAAAAAAGAAGAAAAACGCTTCCATGAATGAAAAGGAAAAGAAAGAAAAATTTTGGGAAGTCGTAACTTGATTTGTCATGTTTAATAAGCCAATATGCTGCTTTTGGCTTTGACTATTGTTTATGGAAATTGGTATGATTTGGATTGAGTATCCACTACACATTTGGTTATTACTAGCTTGACTTAAAGCCCCACATGACCAAAATCGTTTGTCCACTTTCTTACCCAAATTTCCCAAGCCTCTTCTTTATTTCTCTTGGTTTCTTACATTACATTTTGATCATGATTAGTCTTACTTAATGAATTTGGATTGTCTACCATATTAGACTGCGGGCACATTCTTATAAGTTGTAGATAGGAGAGTGTCACTTCAAATTTGAACCAATATTTCCTATTTCACAAAAATTTGAGTGAAGAGTGTATCGAAAGAGTCCATAGTCAATAAGATCATGCAAAAGCTGAAAAAGTCCAGAGAATATTTTCTATGCTGCGCCGTTATGTAAATCTCAACCATGATTCGCACTTTCCTTTGCCCTTGTTGTTTCGGGTTTATGATTCATCTACTTGTTAAGAGCTTATTTTTGAGATTTGGATGATAGATTGATCATTGTTTGCTACCCTTGTCCTGGTTATGATTGTTATGTTTGCTTGAGGACAAGCAAGGGTTTAGCTTGGGGGAGTTTGATAAGCGATATTTTGTACTAATTTATCCCCCGTTTTAGCTCGATTTCTATACGATTTATGCACTTTGTTAAGTGATTAACGAGCTAATATTGCTATTCTAGTTGTTTTGCGTGCTTTGTCTCGTTTTATACGAAATGAAGCGGTTTTGCTATATTTTCTAACTTTATGGAGCAAAGGCACTAGAATACGAGTTTATGAGGAACCGATGATAGCAATTTCACGATTTGACTACGATTCCGCTACATCCTTCCTCAAGTGAACTCATCTTGGACTTTGATTTTGTTTCTCAAAGGAAAACATCAACCCAAGTCAAAGGAAGACTAGCCCAAGCCCAATTACGTGTTGCATTGACCAAGACCAAGGCATAGGATTCCGTGCCCAAAGACGAAATTGGAAGGGACGAAAAAATCCATCAGGGTTACATACCCGATCGGATTACCACATACCCGATCGGGTATGTCTGCTGATGAACGTCTCTTGGCTCTTCTTCTACCAAGCTTTAATGGAGTGCTTTATGGCTTTGTCTAGGGTATGAATTTGGACGAAACACAGCAGCTATGCAGCCCTATAAAAGACAAGGATCATCTCATGAGAAAACACAACTTACAACTTAGAACACACAATTTAGAATAATACAACACACATTACATACAAGTTTTAGATTATAGTTTATAGTTTATGCAATTTTAAGTACTTCTCTAGTGTTTCTATAAGCATTTGTCATTTTATTGGGTTGAATATTTGTTCTTTGCTTTCTTTCTTACATAATTTGCATTCCAATCTCGGTAATTTTCTATCCTTTATTTACGCAATTTACGACATCATTGTTCTCTCTTTATAGTATTTATGTTAGTTGTATTGTTTTCATCATACTAAGTTCATGAATTATAATCTCATTAGTCTTGTTTTTATATTATTGTTGGTAGGAAATCCATATAAAAATAATCTAGTCAAAACCAAAATATCGTTTAACATATCATATTTTATTTTGCCTAATCATATATTAATTATCATGAAATTCATCATTAGAATCATTACTAATATAATCACCTTAATCATTTTAGTACTTTTATTTCGTAGTTCAATTTTATTTATCATTTTCCTCTTAATTTATTTAATCATTTAGAATTCATCTATTAATGTAAGATTATCATTTTGTAGATATAATAAATAAAATTGAAATATTGAAATGATTTGCTAGTTATAATGAATTAAAAGAAGAATCGATACCAATAGAACCATCTAGTTTGTTTCTTCCTTTGGTCGTGTCAAATTCTATAACTTTGTTTAGTGGCCATGAACAATTGTTTGTATTAGTCAATTTCCGTCTTAGAAACGAGAGTTGGGATGGGAATTAGGACTGCCAATAGGGGTTTAGTGACCTAACCATGCTGAAAGGACGTTAGGACCCCTTAAAAAGTCGGTACGAATCCGAGAGGAATATACCGCTACAAGGCTTAGACAATCGTAGTAATTCTAATGTTGGTATCAATAATGCTTTTAAATCATTTGACATGAATTTCTAATTCTCTATATCAATTTGATTAGATAGTTTATTTTATTGTTTTAGTTAGTTTATTTTACCGTCATTTTATTTCCGTTTTTAGATAGTTTATTTTATTGTTGTTTAGTTAGTTTATTAGTTTTCTATTATTGTAGTTAGGCAGCTTTTCAATATCGTTATTTTAATTATCGTTCTTAGTTAGATTTAATTATTGTCATTTTCCTTTCCGTCAATTTGATTAGATTTATTTTATTGCAATTTCCATACTTGTCATTTAAATATCGTCATTACATACTTGTCATTTTATTTCATGTTAGTAGTTTAGACAATCACCCCAAATGAATCGAACATAAATGAAAATCACCTCATAGCAATTCATAGTTAACACGTACTCCCTGAGGATCGATCCCTACTTCCCTAATTACATTCTTTATGTTGTTAGCCTAAGTGTGGGTAATTATTTTTGTATCGGGACTGCGACACAACCGATCAACCTATATGAGACGTGTCGTGCTTCATGGAATGCTCATTGAGTGTCGTAGCCTGGGTATGCAATTGATTGATGAAAGTCTTTATCAGAAGAGAGGATAGGAACTTTGGATTTTCTTGAACTTTATGGCATCCCAATCTCGGGAAGAAACGCACCGGCGGTTGAGAATCCAAGAGCAACTCAATGAAATCATGGCTCAAGTTCAAATGCTCAAAGGGCAAAAGGAAGAACCCGCGTTTAAAAGTAGTAAGCCAATCAATTTTCCTTATGCTTTTTCAGCCCCCCCATGTGAGTCTAATTTCTCCTATGCTTTTTCATGCCCCCCATGTGAGTCTAATTCTCCCCAATCATATGGATTAATAGATGACGATGATGATGGTCCAACCTTTTCTATTGAAAGTCACTCTAGTGTCGTTCCATTTGACAATTTTGAGACCCCCATTATTGATATTGACCATATGGTAGTCGAGACTTTAGACAAGGATGTTGTTAAGCCCATTTGTGACTCCAATGGAGAGTCGTCGATCGAGTCATCAGATTTCTTTGAAAATCCCTTCGCTAAGGATATTCCAGATTTATTTGAAAATGATACTGGGTTTTGTGAACCTAGCCTTGAAATTAAGTGGGATCAACCACCCATCTTTGATTCCCACTCCTTTGATTAACCCTACCCTCAATTAGAGTCCACTAATGATATTTTGGGAACCAATTGTTTAATCCATGATCTTAAACATTTCACTCCATCTCTCACTGACGAGTGGAGCAGTTCAGTGGTCATCTATGAAGTTTGTCATGCGCACAATGATAAGATATATCAATTCTTACCTTCAATATTTCATGCCTATATCTTGTCAATTGCTTACATATGTTTTTGTATAGCTTATGCGCAGGTATATGATCGACTTCTAAGGGCATTGACATGCTTTTTAAGGCACAAAGAATGATTTTCATTAATAAAGAGTCTAGCAAGACATTTAAATAAAGCTTCGCGGGAGGCAACCCGTGTTTTATTATATTTTTGTTATGAAATAAATTATTTTTGTTGGACAATTTAATAAATTTTTAAATAATTCATTTGGTTTTGGTTCTAATAGCTTTGAAAATAAGACAATAATTTTATCTAGTATTGTAGTAGCTTGTTAATCACAGGTACTTTGGTGCTTGGGTTGTACTTTGCCCCCATTTTCAAGCTAGCTTGGGGGAGCTGCTGCACGGTTGTAAGTTTTCTTTTCTTTCTTTACCATTTTGTTAAGTCGTCCCCCATTACTTTGTTGGGTATGTTGTCCTTCTTTGTGTTTTCTGCGCTTAAACCCGTTCCGCACATTGAGGACAATGTGTTATTCTAGCTTGGGGGAGGGATTTAGTTTGTGTCGTTGTTTATTTAGTCTAGTTGTTTATTGAATTTGAAAAATTTGAAAAATCCAAAAAAAAAAAAAAAAAAAAAATTAAAAGTTGTGTGTTTTGTCCACCCAATTGTGTTGTGCATAATGTCATTCCTCAATGCATTTCCCTTATTGTAGCTTTTTAGCCAATGTTTCACGCTTTTGACGGTATTTTGCATACATGGGGATGTCTTGTACACAGTGGGTGAGGGATTGATTTTAGACTTATTAGGCTTGATCTTGACTTTGGCAAACTACATATATGGTAAGGTAGAACCTCCAGTGATCGATACATCTATACCCGATCCCAATTAGGTGTGTGTAGTTTCTCCTTATGATTTGCGTCACATCAAAAACGCACAAGTATGGTTTTCATTCCATTTCTAGTGAGCATTACATTCATGATTTAAAAAGCATTTGAAGCCATTCACTTTGAATCCATTGCCTAAATTTAGCCCCTTTTTACATTGTTTCACATTTCATTAGCTACATGTAAAATATTCCCTACCTTGTTAAGTTACTAGCTATACCGTTTGTGTTTGAGTGCTCATTTAGGATATTGTTCAAGTTATGTCAAAGTGATCTTGATTGGATGGAATTACTGATTGTCGTGCCGAAGAAAAAGAAAAGCAAAAAAAAAAAGAGAGCTCAAAGAAAAAAAAGAATGAAAAAAAAATGAAAAGAAAAAAAAAAGAAAAAAAAAAATGAGCACTGTGACCGGCTGGCACCCCCTGTGTTTCCTTTTCCATTTCTTTCCTGAAGTTCTCAATTATTGTAACAACCCGAAAAGTACCCGATTTTTCTAGTAAAAATATTTACTAACACTTTTCAGTAGAACTTAAGTTTTTAAAATAGGAATTTTTGTTCCGAGTCTTTTTTTGAAATTCCGCGTTCGTATTTGGAATTTTTGAGGGATTCCATGAAAAGACCGTTTTTAGTCATCTTTGACTTTTCTTGACTTTTAAGTCGTCTTTGACTTTTCCTTGACTTTTTAAAGTCGTCATTAACTTTTTCTTGACTTTTAAGTCGTCCTAAACTTTTCTTGACTTTTAAGTCATCTTCGACTTTTCTCGACTTTTCAGTCAACTTTGTCTTCCGTTGACTTTTTCCCGACTCGCCTCATAAGTTTGAGGACCGAAATTTTATTTAAATAAATAATATTTTTGATTTATTTTTATTTAGATTTATTAAGATTTATCATAATTTAATATCATTATTTTGAATTTATTCGGAATTTAAAGAATAACTTTTACGGTTTTAACCGAACGTCATTTAACTATTCCCGACTCATCGTAAATCCCGTAACAAATTCAAAACTCGACTTTGGCATGAGTCACACGCGCGTGTCATCGTTTTCCACTCACAATTAGATATTTTAATTATTTTGATTAAACTAATCAAAATATCTAGATATTTAATTACTTTATCGATCCGTCAACGAAGATTTCGCAAATCGCTCAAAAACAGACCGATTCCTCACCATGTTACACGGCTCCTTTAGTCCTCTAATAGGGCTTGATATTTTCATTACTTTTGATTACAATATCATAATATCTAGATATTATTTCACTTTATCGATCAGTTAACGAGAATTACGCAAAACGCTCGAAATCAGATCCGTCTTCTCACCATACCACACGGCTCCTAAGTCCTCTAATAGGACTAGATATTTGTCTTTCTTTTGATTATTAATAACATAATATCTTGATATTTAGTTTAATTAACTTTATCGTTAATTATCATTTAAGCGATCACCGTAAAATAATTAATAAACCTGAGCCAATTACGTAACAACAATTTCAAAACCCGACATCCCTTTTTGCCTATAATTACACGGCACACACCACTCTCCACTCACTAACAACTTTTCATTTTTCAACAAATCAAATAAAGATCAAAATATCACTTTCTTTAATCGTTCTTCATTTGTTCTTCGTGTTCTTCAATTGTTCATCATCGTTCTTGAGCAAAACCTTCATAAAATCTTCATTTCTTAATTAAATCCGTCCTAACTTATATTTCTAGACTCTCCTCTTCGCTCCTCATCTTCACGTACGGTTTTATTTCAATTCCGATAAAATCGTTTTCAACACTTTAATTATGGAAAATCATATTTTTGTTCTAATAATGTTTTCCTTGTTCTTCTTATAGGGGAAGATTTTGAAGACGAGTTTGGAGACTCGTATATTTTGGGTGAAGATTAGTAGGAGGGATTCTTGGTTTATACTTCTTATTTTGATGCTAATTGTCTTGTCTAGCTAAGGTAACGATTCCGAGTTACTCGACGGATATATGTTACATAGCTTTTGTTTTCTTTAGTTTTGGTTCATCTTTAGTTTTTGTTCATATTATTATGATTTTATGATTTTTAGTTAGTAACATGTTTAGTAGTGGTTATTATGGTGTTTTATGAATTTATAACATGTTGGTGGTTCTTGATGAATTTGGATGATTCTTCATAATCATGATTTTTGTATGATTGATGGTTGTTTTGATTGTTTAAAATGGATGTTGTTAATTAAAAACATGCTAGAATTAATTTGGAATTTGGGTTGTTGTTGTGGTGGTGGCCGGAAATGGTGGTGGTGGTGAACCGGACCGAACCAGCCGGTCCAGGCCGGTTCAGACCCGGTCTGGGCTGGTTCATGGTGGGTCCGGGTTTTGGTCTTTGGGTTGTGGCGATGTTTGATTGTTATGTGGTTGTTTTGACGGGTTTTAATTATGTTAAGCATGCGGGAAATAATTAAGAAACGGTTTTTGTAAAAAAATGTAAAATCTGCCAAAACAGCCCATTTAGGCCCGTGGGCCAATTCAGGCCCATGTTGGGTTCGGCCCAAAAGTCAGCCCGTGGGTCCCACTTTGGGACTTGTGACGGTTTTTGAGTTATCGTCATTTTTATCGCGTTTTGTAATAATTAGCAAGCGAGAGATATTAATAAGTAAAATATTTAATTAAAAGGTTTTTCATTGAATTATTATTTCTCACATGTTAGAAATTATAAGACGAGATCGTAGTTTAATTGGATATCATTTAAGTCAAGCGGGTTTTTGGGATGTTATAATAATTCACATGTTAGAAGGTTTAATAAAGTAACATGTATTGAATATGTTGATTTTTATGATTAAGTCTATGTGATAAAGACTCTGTTTCTAGCCGGTTTGACCAAACGGGTTTGGTCAAACTAAGATCTAGTCAGCCCCGTTTTGACTGATGACACGTCGCGGGACTCGGATCGGGGATTTGTCTTCAAGTAAGGTTGTATTAAATTAATGAATTAGCCTTAG
>JAIUZE010011667.1:0-17230 GCA_022085475.1 Heliosperma pusillum | reverse complement strand
TATATATATAGAAGAGATCAAGAGAGTCCATCTCTTTTCTTTGAGTCCATGAGTCCCCATCCAAGCCCTTGCATCAAATAGATGAGGGGCTAGGATTAAAAGAAAATGGAGGGTCAAGATTGTGAGACACACACAATTCATTCTCTTTCAAACCCTAATATAAATATCCTTTCGTCCATCAATTTTTCTCATTTTCACATTCAACCACTCTCTCTACCTCCCTTCTCTCACTACAATCCTCTAAAATCATCTCACAAAAAAACCCTAAAAAAAAACCCTACCCACCGGCCGCCCCTCACCCGCCGCGCTCTACTCCACCGTCCTCCTCTCCTCCAACTTCCCTGCCACCGCCATGCCCCCCACCTGCCAAGCCCACCTCCACCACCTTCTTCTCCTTCCTCCACCACAAACAAACCACTACCTCCTTCTCCTTCTCCTTCCACCACCACCACCATAAACAAACCCAACGCCGCCCCTACCAACACCCTTCCGCTCACAAATCCCGACCACCACTTCCCATAGTCATTATCAACGACCTATGCCGCCGCCTCTGTCCGTCCTGAGCACCGGCATTCGGCTGCCTCCAACGTCTCATCTCTTCACCACCGTCCTCCTCCTTCCACCGATACCCTCCTCTCCGCCAACTTCCTCCTCAACTTCCTCCAACCACCACCAACAACCTTCAATTTTTTCTCAATTTTTTTCAGATCTGAAATATTTTATCTTTTGTAGATCATATTTTTTTTTTTTACAGTATTTACGTTTTGTTTTTTAATTTTAATGCTTGTATTTTCCTATTTTCACCACCATCTATTTTAAATTTTGTGTGTATTTTTTTTTTCATGAATTTAAGTTTTGTTTTATATCTTCTTTTTTTTTTTTCAAATTTATGATGTCATGATATGTTTTTTTTGTTGTTATTGGTGGTGGTTGAAGTTACACAATTATTAACTAAAGTTACACAATTATTGACTAAAGCAATATTTAAAATTATATTTACTTTCTAGATCTAATATAATTTATCTAATATAATTTAGATCTGGAAAAAAGAGGCAAAAACTTTTTTTAATTGGATCTCGTTTTTTTAACAGTATTTTTTTTCCAAATTTGTTTTTTGTTATGTTTTTTTTTAGATTTTTTTAATTTTCAATTTTCTATCTTTTTTTTGTAATTTTAGATCTCATTTTTATAACTAATGTTACACTATTAGTGACTGAAGTTACACTAATAGGGACTGAAATTTACACTATTAAGGCTTGAAGTGACACTTTTAAGGACTGTAATTTAACTATTTGAAACTAAAGTTACACTTAGTAAGGACTAAAGTTATCTAAACTTTGGTTAAAGTTACATGAATTCAAATTAAAATATTCAATCACATTTACTATAAACGACTGAAATTACCCAAAAAATGACAAAAGTTATCTAAACATGTCTTAAAGTTACACATATATGCCTTAGAAGTTTTACAAATAAGGGTTGAAGTTACCCTCATGAAAACTAAAGTTACACTCATAAAGAGGTTAGAATCATATAAATTGTGTTAAACTTCAAAAAATTCAAATTTGTATAGTAGAAATCACATATTGGGTTAAAGTTACACAAATAGTGGTTGAAGTTACACTCGTAATGACTGAAGTTACGCTCATAAAAATGCTAAAATCACAAAAACTTGTGTAAGTTGCATAGTTTCAAATTTGTATAATCGAAATCATATTTTGGGTTAAAGTTACACAAATAAGGGTTGGAGTTACACACGCAATGACTGAAGTTACACTCTTAAAAATGCTAAAATCAAACAAACATGTCTTAAAATTACATAAATTTGAATTTATATATTCGAAATCAAATTTTAGCTTGAAGTTACACAATTAAGTGTTGAAGTTATTGTCGTAATGACTGAATTTTCACTCATAAAAAGGCTAAAATTACATAAACATATCCTAAAGTTACATAAATTCAAATTTGCATAGTCGAAATCAAATTTTAGTTTGAAGTTTTAAAAATAATGGTTGAAGTTACACTTGTAATGACTGAAGTTACATTCATAAAAAGCTGAAGTGACAAAAACTTGCCTCAAAATCATATTCTAGTAAAAATGGACACTATCAAGATAATGTGTAGGTGGAGTTCACTCATTTTATTCTAATCTTGTCCCTCCATTTTGTTCTCATCTTGTCTATCCATTTCCCTTCTAATCTTATCCCTCCATCTATTTTTAATCTTGTCTCTCCATCTCCTTCATCCAAAGGCCAAGACGAGGACTCATGGACTCAAAAAAAATGGTGGACTCACAAGAACCTATATATATATATATATATATAGAATTGGGATCCGGTGAGAACCACTAAGATAATGAGAACCGTGAGAACTCCGCCTTAAGAAATTTATTTTTTAAAAATAAGGATATTTTTGGGTTCGGCGTAAAATTTAAGGCTAGATAACATATCTCTTGGTCGAAAAATTATACGTTACCGGTCGAAATTGAGACGAAATACGATTAATTAATTTTCATGCATCTAGTAGTCAGTTTCATGCATCTAACAAGTTTCATACACCTAGTACTCATTTTCATGCATCTACAACCCGTCATTTTCATGCACCTAGTAACTGTTTTCATGCATGTAGCAATTTCCGTACACCTAGATCTCGTTTTCAGGCATTTAAAGTAGTTTTAATGTACATAATTGAATTTATGTGCATTAAGTACATATTTTAAATTTAATCATTAAATTTTGGGTTAGTTACGGCAAATATTTTGTATGAATTAACTAAACTAATCGTAAATGATCCATCATACCTTTCAAAACAAGATTTAGTGAAGATTTAGTGAGGGTTCTCACGTTTCTCATTATGTTAGTGGTTCTCACCGGATCCTGACCCTATATATATATACATATATATATATATATATATATATATATATATATATATATATATATATATAGGATCACATAAGTCCACCTCTCTTAGGGTGAGTCCATGAGTCCTAGTCTATACCATTAGATCATACAAATGAAGGGTCAAGATTAAATCAAAAAATGGAAGGTTGATATAAATACCCCAAACACAACCAAACCCTAATTAGAAATTATAAAACCTTCTCTCTTTACCCACTTCTCTCTTTACCCACTTCTCTCTCAAGCATCCAACGGCCGACCACCTCCACCATTGCCGACCATCAACGACCCACGCACCACCATCACCATCGTCTCTAAACCGGCAGACCGCGTTCTCCTCTCTCGGCCCCTGCCATCCTTGTCCTCCTTCGGCCGCCTCCTCGCTCGGCCTCCGCCTCCGCCTCTGCCTCCCTTGTCCTTCGACTTGACCACGCCGGCCTCCTTCGTCGTCCTCACCGTTTTTTTTCTTTTTTTTGGTGGTTGTGGTGTTAGATGTGGTGGTTGGGGTGCTTGGTTGTTGTTATCGGGTTTTTTTGTTTGAGATCTGTGATATCTTTGCTTGAATTTCGGTGGTTGTTGTTGGGTGGTGGAGTTGTGGAGTTGTGGCGGGTGGTTGCTGGTGATGGTGGCGGGTGGTTGCTGCTGATGGTGGCAGGGTGGGCTGCTTTGGTGTGGTGGGAACGGCTGTTGCGGTTGTGGGCATTGGTCTGTGAAAGGAGGGAGAAATGTAGGTGGTGGTGGTGGTGGGTGATTGTGGGAAATAAAGTTACACCGTATTGGGCTAGAGTTACATAAAATTGTGCCAAAAAGTTACCAAACTTGCCTAAAGTTACATAAAATTAGACTTAAGTTACATAAAAATTGTAATAAAACTAGAGTAAAGTTACATAAAATTTGATGAAAATTACATAAAATTGGATTAAAGTTACATAAAATTATATAATATCAAATTAATATATTCAAAATCACATTATATTACATAATTTCAAATTTTAATATAAAAAATAGTCTTAAAAGACTAAAGTTATACTCGCAAAATATTGAAGTTACACACGTAAAAGACTATAGTTACATAAACTATTTCTTAAAATTACATAAATTCAAATTAATATACAAAATTGACTTATATTAGCATAAAGTTACACCATTTAGGGCTGAAGTTACACTCTAAAATCACAAAATTTGTATAAAGTTACACTTTTAAGGTTAAAGTTACATTCGTAAAAAAACAAAAGTTACAATTTTTTTTGATAAAGTTTCAAAAACATTTTCTAAAATTTCAGAATTCAAATTATCACTAATTAGTAGTAGTTGAGTGTGTTAATGCTTGTAATCTCAACCATTCATGTCTTATAAGATCTAATGGTTTAGATGAGGACTTAGGGACTCACCTAAATTAAGGGACTTACCTGAACTTCATTAATAACTTACAGTGACGATATATATATATATATATAGATATAGAATACGATATTATATATATATAGATTAATATATATATAGTATATATATATATATATATATATATATATATATATATATATATAGATATATATATATATATATATATATATATAGAGTCAAGATCCGGTGCAAACAACCACTCGGTGCAAAAAGTGGAAACGAACTAACTATACAAAAACTCACGCGTATAACTACCTTTTTCTATCCTCCATCCTTGCCATTTTTATTAATAACTTTATCTCCCTCATCCTGATTCACGACCACCACCAACACCAACACCACCACAACCAGACACCGCCATAACCAGACACTGCCACCACAAGGCGCCGCCACAACCAGACGCCGCCACAACCCCTTACGCCTCCTCACTTTCCACGATCAAAATACACCATCAACCAAGCTAAATAATCTCTCTCCACCACCCCACACTCACACTCTGTCACCACCAGACCCCACGGCCGCAACACATAACCGCCAACCTCCACCAACGACGTAAGGGAGTTGGAATTGACTCAGTCACAGCATTTTCGTACTTGACATACTTACACTAATA
This sequence comes from Heliosperma pusillum, assembly GCA_022085475.1. Classification (NCBI taxonomy): domain Eukaryota; kingdom Viridiplantae; phylum Streptophyta; class Magnoliopsida; order Caryophyllales; family Caryophyllaceae; genus Heliosperma; species Heliosperma pusillum. Next base: position 12,313 of record JAIUZE010011667.1, on the reverse strand, counting down.
CTATTATCGACTCACTCACCTAAAACCGCGCACCACCACCACTACCACCTTCTCAAACAACAATAAACTTATGACTATCACCACTCCTAAGTCGTCGTTGGCAACCAATCGAAATCAGTTTTCCTGGTTTATTTTTGATGTATCTCAACCCAATTTTGATGTACCTCATAATTAGTTTTGTGTATCTATGCTTGATACATTAAAATAGTGGTTAGGTACATCAAAGATTAGTCTAGATGCATAAAAAAATATTGTAGAATAGTTGTTGTCGACCATCCAATCGGAGCCAACAAAGGTAGTCATCCTCACAATAATCAGCAAAGGAGGAGGCGGGAGCAACCGTCTTCCACTCCAACCTCCACACACACAACTCTTATGCGCCGCGCGTCGCCTCACTCGCCGCCCTCCCTTGGCCGGAATGGTCTCACTTCGTCCTTCGCGTATCTGCCGCATTTGTCGTGTTCGAGCGCGGGAACGACGCTAACTCGGACGAGTTCGCCGCGTCGGCTCAGTTGACTGACGCTTTCTTCAATGATGTTGCTGCATTTTTGGCCTTCGCTCGTCAATATTCTTCTCTTTTATGGTTTATTTCTTCATTTCAGTTCTTTTGATTATTGCTGCATTTAATTATTTTTGTCAATTTGCATAAAATTGCTGAGATGTGATGAATTATACAGGATATTAATGTTATTTGATTATGTTAGATTGAAATTGGGGGAGGTGTTAGTTTGATGACGATGACCACATGGGAAGTTGTAAAAAGGTGTAAGGTTGGCTTTAGTTATTATCACAGTTACACGTAAGTTGTTTATATTGGTAGTTCGTTTCCACTTTTTCCACCGAGTGGTCGTTTCCACCGGATCCTAAATCTATATATATATATATATATATATATATATATATATATATATATATATATATATAGATTTAGGATCCGGTGGAAACGATCAGTCAGTGCAAACGGTGCAAACGAACTGGCTGTACAAAAACTCACGTGGATAATTACCTTTTTATATCCGTCATCCTAACTTCATTAATAAGTTACAGTGACGATATACTAGACCCCGCCACCACTAAGCACCACCACAACTAGACTCCACCACCACCTGGCGCCGCCACAACCGTCGACGTGACTCACTTACACTGGCGTCATACTTGACTCACTTACAGTGACACTATATTCGACTCACGCCCCTGACGTCGCGCACCACCATCAACCACCAGCACCATTACCACCTCCTCAAACGACAATAAACCTACGAGTACCACCACTCCTACGTCGTCATCGGTGGTAACCAATCGAAACTAGTTTAGTTGGTTTATATTTTGATGTATCTTAACCCAATTTTGATGTACCTAATAACTAGTTTTATGTATTTATGGTAATATACATGAAAATAGTGGCTAGATACATAAAAAATTACTCTAGATACATGAACAATTACTCTAGATTAGTTGTCGTTGAAAACGTATACCAAATTCCACCGACACCGTCGATCACCACTACTGCCATCAGCCCCACAACAACCGTCGTCAATTCTTGCACATCCCCTTTAACCACCGTCGCAAAAAACGACCATCAACCGCCAAATCTCCGAAACATTCGATCGATTAATTGCCAACTTTCAAATTAGTGATATGAAGATGCGTTTTTGACGATAATAGCGGTGTAAATCATAATTCGGCTTGAATCTGCGGCAAGTAGTCGCGTCACCTCTATTTTCTGCAAAATCAAACACGAAATCCCAAATTTTTTTCAATTTGTGTAATCTTGATTTTGATTCGTTTTATCGAATCTGGTGATGTCAATGATGTCATTTGTTTCTTCTTTCCTTGAACTGTAACTTGTTGGATCTAGTGTCCTCCAAAGTTAGTGTGATAACGTGTATAAATCTCTTACAGGTTCACAACGTATACTTAGTATTCTTATCAGTTTATTAACGTTTATCGATAACGGTTGGCTTGCTAGAAGTTTGACGTTATTGTCATTTTAATGGCGGTGATCAACTGGTCCCTAAAAGTCACACCTAAAGGATGTGTTTGAGAGGTATGATTATATGAATAATATAATCATATTGATGCCTTTTATGACTAAAAGGTTAGTCGATATATATGACTAAAAGGTTAGTCAATGTAATGATGATACGATTATTTAATACGATTAAATAATACTAGCTGAGACGAATTAAATGTTAATTCGTAATTGAATATAAACTGTTATATCTAATTAATGTATATAATGTAATTATTTAATACGATTAAATAATGTAAGCTTAAACGAATTAAATGTTAATTGGTAATTAAATATAAACTGTTATATTTAATTAGCAAATTATAAATATACGATATTTATAGTTGACGTATATATTATAAGATATTGTCATAATAAATGATGCCAGACCGATATTAATAAATCGACTACAAGATGTTGTATGGACTTATTAATATGTGACAAATGACAATAATAATACATACACATATTATACATTAAATAAATAAAAGAGAGAAGACTCTTATCTTGACTCCACTACCTAAAAACAAGTAGAAGAAAAAGAGTCCTCTTCTTCCTCCACTTGTGTTGGACGGTCCAAATAGGAGAGGAGGAGAGTTTTATATAAACTCTTCTTCTCTACTTTCTCATTATGACAATTCCTTTTCACAAAAATTAGCAGTAATTTTTGGTGTTCATTCTAGCACAAGCAAAGACATTTCTCAGAGCATCTTGGGTGCAATAATTAGGAGAATATCATCTTGATATTTGTTCTTAGGCCATATTGCTAGGACCGAAGGTTAATTCTAATCTTTATGCATTTCGTTTATAACTCGTATTTCATATATTATAATTTCGTTATAATCCTTTAAATTCATGTTGAAATATACCGATATTTCCCACAATTGGTATCAGAGCCAAGGCTACGAAATTATTTTATATGATTTTTCATAAATGATGAAATATATTAAATTAAATTTTTTAGAAATTTTTTTTTTTAACATTTTGGCTGAATTTTTTTCGGCTGCTTTTTATTTTTTCGGCTGAATTTTTTTTTTTCGGCTGTTTTTTTTTTCTTTTGATTTTGATTCTTGTTTTTCATTTTGATTTATTGATATTGTTGTTTTAATATGTTAAGATGAAAATATGATAAATTTGTAGATGTTTTAATTTAATAAGGATTAAATTAAAACGTAATTGGAAATTGCTTTTGAATGTTTATGAACATTTGTTTTGCTATATTTTCGGTTCAACATGATGTTAAATTGTTGTTTTGCATCATGATTCATTAATTTTAATGATGTTCAAATCAATTATGATTAGTCAAATATTAAGATAATCGATTTAATCATGATTTAGATATTCATTTTAATTTGTTAAATTGAATCATCTAGTTTGAATCAATGTTTAATAAAGATTAGATATTTATAATTGTACCGATCTTGTAATATTAGCAACATCAAAATTAAATAAAAAAAAAAACAGCCGTGGCTGCTGTTACTAAAAAAAAAATCGGTTTTTTTTGTTTTTGGCCGAATTTTTTTTCTTTTATGCATTATATTGATAATGTATAATTGTTGTTGTGAAACAGTTCACAATTATTGGATACCCAATTATTTTAAAACGGTTTAAAATAATGATGGATTGATTCATATTATAAGATAATATGAATTAAAATTGGATTATGTTTGATTGGAATTATTGTGAGTAATTAAGGAATTGTCACATAATTTTGATCATTATAAAATAGGTGGTTTGGATAAATTACTCTACATAATTAAGGAATTATGTCTTGAATGATTAATTTATTGTTGATGCATTTTATTTTGTTGAATGATTTGTTGAATGATTTATTTACGTATTTTTGCAATTGGTTGTAATTTGTATGTAGGTGTTGGGGTGGCCGGATTTTTGCCTTAGGGAAGAGCCAAGCATGCTCACCTTTTGGTCTTATCAAAAATATAGAGTAGGCTAGTCTAATTAGGTGTAATTATAGTGTTTTTCATAAAAACCCATAAACTGATTACAACCCTAAACTACCCACATAAAATCGGCACCCTTGACTAATATGGACTCCATTTTATCTTATTCAATTTGTCATTTGTAATTTTGTATGTCATGTAGCATGTAACATGTCATTAGATATTTTAATGTATACTTAAAAAATTAAATATCATTTCATATCACATAAATTACATTCAATAAATTGACTAGTAATTCTTAATTACTGTAAATGCGTGGCCACGCTCGGAAAGAGATCTATGGTAGATTTTCCGGTCAGACAGTTACTCTCCCTATCGAGAAAACCACTCTAGATATTGTCAATCGCAAGTGCGACCTGGAAGACACCTTGCGTTGAGTGGGCGATGTGATAAAGAGACAAGAGAATCGGTGACGCACACTTGTGTCAGACAAGTGGGAGATTGTTGGAGTAGGTGTCCTCCACAATAGTGCGCCACATAATAAATCTTATTATGGAATAACTGCCGGGATATTTATGACTATATATATGATTAGTCAGTGATTAACGTTAAATCATAACGGTGGCTGACTAGAGTTTGACGTGATTGTCGTATGACGGCGGTGATCAACTGATCCCTTTCGGTCACACCTAAAGGATGAAATCCAAATAGTAACTAATTATTTGTATACGATACAGTTAATTAGTACATTACATATATTCGATATGTACGAGAGTTAATTGTTAGAAATTGAGTTAAGAACTCAAATTCGATTAAGTTTATTTTTCAATTATGCGATAATTGACTAATAAATTTATATCTTATTTTAATACGATTAAATAAGATTTAACTTAGTAATTAATCGTTAAATTACTAAATTAGTTGAGGTTTTGAGATAGAGGTAATTAGTTAATTATATTTACAAAGAGTTGTAAAATAAATTAACTAAGCATTGTGGGACCCATTATATATTGATATAATGGTAGAATACTACTTAAAATGTTAAGTACATATTATTCATTTATTTGTGTCATATAATTGTTATATGATCAAATTAACAATTAATTATACAAGATAATTAAGCATATGATTAATAACTATTTGTGGGACAAATATCAAAAATCAAAATGGATCAAATTGAGGCTCACATGGCCGGTTATGGTGAAGTCAATGGTGATGATGTTTGTTCATATTCATACTCACAAGCAACATATGCTTATGACATGAATAGTAAACATGATATCATTTTATTCACTACAACACATTACCACATTGCATGGCAATAAAATAAGAAGAAAAAAAAGTCACTCTTGGGTGATGAAAGAGCCGGCCCTTGTGGCTATAAATTGAGCAATTGTTGTTCAATTTATTCACTTCTTCATTCTTGCTTATTTTATCATTCATCTCTCAAAACTCATCTTCTCACTACAACTCTCATATACTAATATTTCCTAAGTATTACTAGTGTAGTAATATAGTCTAATATTAGTAGTATATTATCTATCTTATTATCTAGTTAATAATAAGGGTAGTTGTTTGGTTCATCTTGGTGCAACTTAGAGGAGATCTTCTAGTTTGGAGATTACTTGTGTTCATCTATATTATTAGCTCAAGAACAACAAGAAGGAGTTCTTGTTGTGCCCTTATATTTTCCATACCAATGTGAGGAAATTTCTTCTCTTATATAAATGTCTTTATATTTGCATGCATGTTACATAGATCATTAAATACTAAATTAACAAGTAATTTAGCAACTAATTAGAGGAGTCTAATTAAGGTCTATGGAGTTTCACTTAGTCCTATCGAGGGTCATCACTACTACAAATTCAGGCAATAACAGCGCCCTATCAACAACGCTTATTCACGAAAATTAAGAAAAACCGTTGTAGAATGGATTATTATTTTTCCGCGGAATTTTATTAAAACTAGTAACATCGGTATTATTGTTTTGTCCGTTGTTATTAGTTTTCACAACGGGTCCAACTACAATAACCGTTGTCAATATATAAACTAATAACAAAAGTTTACTCTATATCCGTTGTTATTAATTTGGCGCAAAATTAGTGTAAAGTAATAACAACGGTCACAAACAAACCCGTTGGCGTAAACTAATAACAACTGTAATATTTTGTTGTACGTTTTTATTAGTGTTAACAACGGTGAGAACGTTTTGAACCGTTGTAAATATATAAACTAATAACAACAGTTTACTACTATGTATAATAACCGTTGCCAATATTTGTTAATAAAGATGAAAAAACACGCAAAACTAGCTAATAATGCTGTACTGCAACACAAAAACACAAACACAAAGCGAATTAAGCGATCATACTGCAACACTAAGACTTACTCCCTGATCGTCTCTCTGTCATCATCTCCGTCACTGTTGTCACCATCTGCTATTTCTTATTAATCAGGTATTATTTTTATTAACTATTTCTTATTAAGATTTTGCTTTATTGATTTCCTGAATTTCGTTTATTTGTGAATTAGTTGCCTTATATATATATTACGAATGTAGATAAATGACTCGAACTTGGATGAATGCTGAGAATATGAGTGACCCAAACTATAAGGATGGTTTAGGTGAATTTTATGAAGTCGTTGCGAACAATTTGAATGGTTCTTCTAGTACTCCATGCCCTTGTGAAAGATGTGGTAATATTAGGTATATGGCTATTACGGACGTTAAAATTCACCTAGAAAAGTATAGTTTTAGTCGATCCTATACCCGTTGGATTTTTCATGGGGAATCATTAGAGGAAGAGAATAGCTTTGAAGATACTCTTGAGGTATATAAAAGGCTAAGTGATGATCCCGAGTTTGCCGAGTATGTTGAGTTGGAAGCAGACAAGTTGAATGTTAGGTCTACAAATAATGAAGAAAAAGATGATCACTACAAGAATCAGGTCCAGTACCGACCGTCTTTAGCGGTCGCAAATAGTGAAAATCGGTCGGTAATACCACTTACCGACCGTTTTTTCTTCCGTAGCGTCCGAAAAAAATCGGTCGGTAATTGTGGTCGGTAAATTCTACATACCGACCGATTTCAAATTGGTCGGAAAAATACCGACCGACACATCGGTCGCTAGACAGAAAATCCGTCGGTGCCAAAACATATTGACTTGGTCAATATCAAGACCCAATCGGTCGGTATTACCCAATTCGGTCGGTAATTACCGACCGACGGTCGGTCGGTATCTGTTATTGGTCGGTCGGTGCGGGATTTTGTCAATTAATGGGTATAATGTTTTTGGACGGCAATCGGTCGGTATTTTTGTTTTGTCGGTCGGTATAGTATATAGGTCGGTCGGTAATGCCTCTTGTCGGTCGGTATCCAATGTGCACGATTTGGGTGATTTTTGCTTCTTATTCTCCCCCATTTGCTATATTTCCTGCAAATATTTCAAAATATATACAAATACATTCGGACACAATTTTTTGAAAACCAGAAACCGTCTTTCAAATTAGAAAATTTTCAACAAACTACTAAAGTTTACATTACAAGTCTTACAAACTACTAAAGTTTACATTACAAACTACTAAATTTTCAACAAACCAAGATAACCATAACGCTACATGTCTTACATCTACTGAACCATGTCTTATACAACAAACTACTAAAGTTTACATTACAAGTAACCATGTCTTACACAACTAACTACCTTACACTTGAAAACCATTTCCGCCTCCACCGGAGTTATCGTTATTTGGGTTATAAGGGAAATCAAATGTGTTATTGTTGCATCGGTATTGGGTTTGGGATTCAAATAGTTTGGCTAAGGCCTCAATTTGGCGCCTTGTTTCTTCCCGTTCACGCGTACTAGCGGCTTGACTTGCCGTGATTTGTTGCCTTAGTTCTTCTTGATTTTTCATGTAAAGTTCTTCCCTCTTCCAAGAATCTTCTTCCCTTTGTTGCATCTCCTATCTATACTTCCTAAACTCTTCGGCTTCCCTCTCACGTGCTTCAATTGATTGACTTAGAGCACCCGGGATATATTGTTGGGAGGCGGAAGAATTACCTGTCGACGATGATGACGCCGGGGAAGTGTAATATAGTGAGGCGGCGGTCCCTAAACCAAAGACTTGGCCCTTCTTGTATCCATCCACCGAATCGAACCAAACCTTGTGAGCGTCAATCGGAATTCCTTGCTCCGTAAGCTCAGCTATCATCCTTAGAAAATTTTGCTACATTGTCAAAAAAGAAAGTTGTAAATAACTCATCTATCATCCTTAGAAAGGAAAAAGCGTCTATCGGAAGACCTAACAAAAATGTAAAAATGAAATTTCGAATGTAGTAATACTTACATATCTCGCTCGGGCATTTGGATGACTCCATTGCTCCTCACCATCAACCATTTTCATATGGCTATCAAGAAATAGCTCCACTGCATTAGGGGCTATACCCCTCTTCTCTTTTGCCTTTAATAAAACCAAATCAAACATTAACTTCAAATTACAAATACTAACATTATACTAACAAAGTAAATTATCAACTTCAAATACTTAAATAAGTTCAAATTATTTACCATCTTAGCAGCATGTTTAACAGCTTTTATTGACCCGTAGTGATGTGTAGTAGGGCCATCTTCACCGCCTTTCTTGTTGATGGAAGCTTGTTTCGATCTCTTGATAAACGCCTTATTCTTCCGCTTCTCGATTAATTCTTTGAAAACATTAGGATGCATCCAACCCGGGCCAGTTGGATTCTTACCTTTTATCATCTGCCCGGCATCATACATGGCGTCTTTTAAACGCTTTCTACACGTCTCATTGTATTGCTTCCTACACTCATCCTCATACTTAGGATCCCAATTGCATAATGTCTACACATAAAAACAACAACACTGTAAAAACAACAACACTTATAAATTAATAAAGTAAAAGTTAATATATATAAATACATCAAACCACGCATCCCTTTTACTTTTTGGAGTCTCTTTCTAGTTCAAGTAAGGGACATCGTAGTTGTTTTTGAAAGACCGGCTAACTCTTCGGACCACTTGGCTATCGTCAAACCTATATCAATCTTTATATTAGAAAATGATATGTAACATGTTTTAAGTTAAATTTATTAGAAAGGAGATTATAAATATGAAATTGTACCATAATAATCCCGGCTCTATATCCAATGTGCACTCTTTTGTTGTCGTAGGGGTTGTACTTTGGTTTGTTATCTGCCCTTCATTGTTGTTCTCTTCGTCGCTCGTCTCCCCCTCTTCTATCACCGGGTCCCTAAATACTATACCTTGTTCTCGTCCTCGTTCTCGTCCTCGTCCTCGTCCCCGTCCACGATCGCCTGACATCTTAAACAAAACTAAATATACACAAGTTAATGTTAGCAATTAAACATTGTTGTCAAATAAACAAATGACTTTGATAATTGATGACACATAAAACATTACTAATTATATTGTACTTATTACATAACATATACTTAATATTACACAACTAGTCTTTTACTCATCTTCATCTTCATCTTCATCTTCATCTTCATCTTCATCCTCCTACTCCTCCTCATCCTCCTCCTTCTTCTCCTCCTCATCTTCATCTTCATCTTCATCATCATTTATAAAATCAACTTCATATAAGTCTTCATTTCCTCTTCCAAATCTACGAACCTCCACCACCTCATATTCTTCCTCATCATCTCCTTCAATAAAACCTTGTAAGACTTCATCTTCCACAATTGAAGATAAATTAAGAGGTGTCGTCATTTCTTCTTGAAAGACGGTTGTGTCAACCGGTGCATCAAATTGTGATCTCGCTTTACTTTTAAACACCGCCCACCAATTATCTCTATCTTTCTTTTTGCTTGGATAAGAAGTGTAATAAACTTGATTAACTTGATGTGCAAGCACAAAAGGGTCGTATTTTAAATACTTTCTCTTATGATTTACTTCAACAAGTTTATACGTGTCATGTACAATTGTGCCTATTGAAGAATTATCCATCCAACAACATTTAAACAAGATTGCGTTATACGCCATTTTTTCACCACAATACCTCAACTCAATAATCTCTTCTAAGGTACCATAATAGTCATCTCCACCAACACCGTTAACACAAACACCATAATTCATACTTGCTTTATTTTTCCCATATTTCATTGTGTGAAAATTAAAGCCATTTATCGAATATTTCTGCCAACTTTGTACTTCTTTACAAGGACCCCTTGACATGGCCACCAACAAATCATCCTTGATATCTTCTTGAAGTACCTAGTTTAAAATTAGTCTTATTAAGTACCCATATATATTTTCACTTAAGGTTAGTTTGTATATATTTGTTTAATGTTTGTAAATGAAACTTACATGTTCTTTAAACCAATTTGGGTATAGCTTTTCGTATGAAGTCCAAACCTCATCTATATCAATATTTGGATGTTGCTCACGGATGAAAGCTTCGAATAACCTATCATTTAACAATTTTTATTATTATATGAATAATCTACCACTTTATTTATTTTATTGCCAAAGTATAAAAAACTCACATACCTCTCATATTTTTCTAATCGTTCACTATTCGATAAGGCGTAAAGATGAGCACGTTCATATTCATCTCCATACAAATATCTTATTTTTCCTTTTGTGAATGGTTGACCTCCATGTTTTTGGAATAGCTCAGGTAAGGAAGACTCCGTTTCATCTTTTGTTCCAAAATCTAAATCTTTACCCTTTGTGTCGATATGGTCTTCAAAATATTGGGAACAAAAATTTGATATTTCTTCCACTAAGAAAGCGTTGCAGATAGACCATTCGACTCTTGCTTTATTACCAACTTTTTGTTTCAAGTGATTTAAAAACCTACATTGTATAATAATGTTAGTTGAATATTCAAAAAAATTTATTTAATTTTTTATTACATTTGAATAAGTACGTATGTAATTTACCTCTCAAAAGGATACATCCACCTATATTGTACTGGCCCTCCAACCCTTGCTTCATAAGGCAAATGTATAGGTAAGTGTGCCATTGAGTTGAAAAATGATGGCGGAAATACTTTCTCCAACTTGCAAAGTATTTCGGCAATGTTGCTCTCTAGATGTTCAATGTTTTCAAGTTTGAGGGTCGGGGCACACAAATCACGAAAGAATAGACTTATTTCAGTTATTGCACTCCACACATCTTTCGGCAATAAGTGTTTCAAAGCCACATGTAGTAATCTTTTCATGAAAACGTGACAATCATGACTCTTCAACCCATGAAGGATATGATCATGTCGATCAACACACCTACTCAAGTCGGATGCATACCCATCTGGAAACCTCAAGTTACAAATCCACTCACATAAAACTTTTTTTTGAGCCTTATCAAGTGCAAATGGGGCTTTTGGCTTAACTCCATTTTCCTTAATGTGTAAGTGTGGTCTTTTGCATAATAGTTAAACGTCTTCCCTTGATTTTTCATTGTCGCAAGTTTTATTCTTATTATTCATGACCGTATGAATGAATCAGTTGCTCAAAGAAGTTCTTTTCAATATGCATAACATCCAAATTGTGTCGTATTAACAAGTGTTTCCAATAAGGCAAATCCCATAATATACTTCTCTTAAACCAACCTAATTTATTGTCTTTAAACTTGTTCAATTCACTCTTTGTGCACTCAATACTAGTAGGATAATCACGAATCTTCTCCCAAATTTCACATCCGTCTAGGAATAGAGGAGGGGTGTCATTTTTTTGTAATATATTCTTGAGAAATGAGGTTTTGTTATACCGAAATCCATGGTTAGGCGATAAGAATTGTCGGTGACAATCAAACCAAGACAACTTATGACCCTTAGGAAGATAAAATGCCTTTGATTCTTCCATACAATAAGGACATGCAAGGAAGCCGGCCGTGGCCCAACCGGAAAGCATGCCGTAAGCTGGAAAGTCATTGATTGTCCATAAAAGAGCGGCTTTGAGTTGAAAATTTTGTTTCTTGGACACTTCGAAAGCGGGTACACCAACCTCCCACAACTCTTTCAACTCTTCGATAAGAGGTTGTAAGAAGACATCTATGTGACTTTTAGGATTATCCGGCCCCGGAACAATCAATGAAAGGAACATAAATGGTTTTTTCATGCACAACCATGGTGGTAGATTGTAAGGGGTGAGAATTACAGGCCAACATGAATACTTTTTCCCAAATTGGCCGTATGGTGTAAAACCATCTGTGCACAACCCAAGTCTAACATTTCGAGGCTCACTAGCAAATTCCGGGAACATTTTGTCCAAATGCTTCCAAGCCTCACTATCGCTTGGGTGGGCAAATGTCCCTTGTACACGAGGGTTTTCTTCATGCCATCTCATAGCCTCCGCAATATTTCTAGTAGCATAAAGCCGTTGTAATCTTGGCCCTATAGGAAGGTAGAATAG
>JAIUZE010011666.1:0-16535 GCA_022085475.1 Heliosperma pusillum | reverse complement strand
TGTTACGCACGTAACTTAAGCGAATCTCTCACTTAGTGACATAAGATGATGAAGACAATCGAGCTTCGTATTAAGAAGAATCAAAAACAAATGTTCTTTGAGTTTATTAGCAAAGAGGCTTTAAGATAAGCTTAGACACTGATAATGGTGCAAGGAAAAGACAAACGTTGTCAAGTCCTACTTGAAGATCAAAGTCTATAGGAACGAAAATCTTTTAGCAATAACCGTCATTATTGTAATGACAAATAGCATTGGAAAGGTAGGTCACAGAAATGTGATAAGTGAATATTTGTATGATTTTAACCCCCGATTTAGCTCGGTTTTGTTCATCATTGTGCTTTGTTAAGCCATTTTATGAGCTAATATCGTCTTCTAGGCGAATTCTTATGTGCTAACCTGTTTTGTAGGGAAAGTGACGTTTCTACGCCCTTTTTCTATATTCCCGAGCATTTGCCTAGAACCCGACGATTTGAAGAAGCAAGCTTGACCAAGTGAAAGGCATTTCAAGAAGGTTTACTAATTCAAATGAGAGAAGAAGCAAAGACGATGTTGCAGTTGTCGGAAGATCAATCAATTAGGCGGAAGAATTCATCGCTTTACATCAAACCCTATCAACAAACCCGATTGAAGAGGTCAAGGGGGATGATGGAAGTCAAGTCAAAGCAAAGGGAGATGAAACGTTAGTCTAGAGGACCTGGATGACAACTTACCCGATCGGGTAAGTGGTGTACCCGATCAGGTAAGTGTGCTGCTTCGAGAAAACGGCTTCAACTTCCTATTTTTGTCCTATGTGTTTAATGCTCGACTTCTTCTCCACGAAACCCTAATGCTATATATAGATGCTCCAGCCCCTCTTCTCAAATCATCCATCTTACAATCCTCTTCTGTTCTATTCTCTTCTTACATTTCTCCTTAGATTAGGAGGAGGGGGAACTAGTCTCTCTTCTCTCATTTTCTTCTTTTTTTGTCTTTAGTTCTTAGTTTATTTCTGTCCATTTTCATATCAAAACATTAGCTTAGATCAATAAGAATTTCAATCTTTGTAGTCTAGTTTGTTGCGTACAAGTGTTGTAATTCAAGGATCGATTATTATGTGCAAGAGATTTCTATTATTGTTATCGCTTTCATTGTTGATCGGCACCTAGGTATTCCCACTTTATCCTTTGTTTAATGTTCTTTATGTTTTCTATTTGATTGTTATTTTCCATACATATTATCTTAGATTCATTTAGTATCGTTATAATTGCAATTTCATTTCTTATATTATCAATTAGCGTTGTTATTATCACCATATAAAGAGTCAAAATCAACTAAACATGTCTATCCTAGTTTTCATTGTTAATATCATTTTAGATTTAGACATTATGATGAGTAAGTAGTCACCTTTCAAGGGTGTAGGGTATCCATGTTAGATTGATTAAAAGATGTTAATTGGATAAAAGAAATTGTGCTTTTAAAACGTTGTGTCTATGCATGTTTGGACTATAACGATAGTTAACAATTTATGGCCGGAAATCATTGACTAAAATGGAATTCTTTTCCAAGGTAGATATACGTGAATTGAATAGACAAAGCATGACATGGTAGATTAAGACCTAGTAAATCGCCTACAAGCCTGCTAGACCATCTGATCTATGATTGTAATGAACACATCATTCTTACGAACTCACAATGAATTATTTGCATGTTCCAAATCCAATTACATCAATATGTCAATCTACATGTGTGAACCTACTTCCCTAGATACTTTCCATTATTGTCAATTCATCATTTGTTTTATTGCTTTCATGTTCAATTACTTTTATTTTGTTTTTATTTATGCCTTTTGTTAGTTTAGACATCATAACTCCAAAACCCATAAACTTATTAGATAAAACCCAATTGCGAGACATATCACATTCTATAGGAAACACCATCTCCCTGAGGATCGACCCCTACTTCCCTAATTACATTAATTTGTTATTAGCCTAGTCTGGGTAATTTAACTTTGTATTGGGCTTGCGACAGGCCCGATCAAAATGTTTCGAAGATCTACGAAACTTATTGAAGTATGAGTTCTAACTGGAGTTGACTATTATTGAAGTAAAAGTTACTACGAATATTCTACTATAAGGTATAAGATACCAAAGTTGGTATTTACATTATGAATGTAATAACATGAGGTAGTAGGACAATGGTAAGGTATGTAATAAATCTACGTGTATTTGTAGATACCTCGAATCTACACCTTCTGCCAAGCACCCAGTGATGATCGGGCCGCATGTTTGGTACAGCGAAACGATTTATAACAATTCGTAAGTTTATCGTCAAGTGATAGCTCAAATACTTCACACTTTTTTATACCCCTTAGTCGTCATCTACGTGACAATACGGTCGTTTTGACAGTTATTAGAGTTTATTTGGAATGAGGGTCAAGAACCGCTTCATTTTCTATAAACCGTCTTTTAAAACGGTGTCTGAACGCTCGAGAATATTCCGGATATTTTAATGTTTCAAAACTTATCTTTCTCGGTAAATTATATCCGTATTTTATTTAGAAAGAATTCAAAATCTACCGCAATTTCATAAAGAAACGTGGATATCTTTCTATCAAAGTAGCTAGGAAACTGCTCAGGAAATGACGCAGCGGGCGCTGCGCCTTGTCCAAGAGTCGCAGTGTCTGCTGCGCCTCTTCCCCGTCTCGTTTTCTCTATTTTCGGAATATTTTCTAGATTTCTTTCCGTGTTCGAGGTATTCCAAAATTCTTCGGATTTCTCCATATATAAGGAAAGGTTCGTGCACACTTTTAACGCACGCAAGTGTTCCGCCCCTTCCTTTCTCTCTCTTTGAATTCTAGACCTTTCTCTAAGCATTTTGACAACTACGTGCTTGATCAATCGACCACATAAGCTCAGATTCTTCTGGGTTCCCGTCACGTTGTTGTATTGAGGTACCAATTTGACCTACTCAATAATAATCAATCTTAATTAATCAATCGATCCTCTTACGAGGGCACTTTCTTTACACTCGAGTCGAGCTGTCGCTAAATCGTAACTTTAGTTCATATCTCGTTTCATCAACATGTAAGTTCGAGGGTTTTTAAATCGATCTTTCTTTGTATTTTATTTATTTCATCTAATGTAAGATTCATGTCGGATTTATGCTCAAACCCTTTACAAAACCTTTATTAGTTTTATTATGTCTTACAAGTCGTCTTTCATCATAATTTCATATTTAGATATTTTGTCTTGAATTGGATCCCTAATAATCAATATTAGTGGGTTTTTATCATCTATAAAATTGTGTATTTAGAGGTTCGTCTTTGATATAATTATTGTAATTTAATCTATTAAATCACTTAAATTTGACTTATAAATCATTAATAAACCGTAAATACACAAACAAAATACTAACTGATTGCGATTCTGGCTTCCCAGCCAGAACCCAACTCAGGTTCAGACGCACAGAATGATGCGCCTCTTCCAGAGGACGCACCTTCTGCTGCGCCTGTTTCGGTTTCCTAGTCCATTTCCTCGAGTAGTGAATGCCCTTGGTGCTAGCAGGAGTACAAACCGCGGTATGGTTCACGTCAATCGTTATCCATCGTTATGCCCAGATAACAATTTAGACCATCCAGAAAGGACGATTGATCGAAAGGGTTAGGTTGGGTTGGGCCTATGAAGGCCGAATAAAACAACCCAGGAAGGTCGAGTAATGAGAACCGACAACTGTCTCATACATACTATTCCCTAACCTTGTTCAAGTTTCACCATGGGTAACACATAAGTGTATTTTCCTCAGCGGAGTCGCCAAACTGATATACACGGGTTTCGCGACATTTCCAAACTGTGAAACACGGGATACCACGGATCGAGAAATGAGGGAGAAGCGTGAAAACACGCATTTGTGGAGTTGCCACAAACTTTTGTGGGAAGTTTGAACCGTTCGAATACTTCATGTCATGTCAAGAGACAAAGAAATGACATGAACACTAAGAACTCGTTACCCTTAGAATTCTATGTGTAGAGTCTATTGATCGAATACGAAAGAGGGGGGGGGGGTGAATTGAGTATTAAAAACTAGCCCCACCTTTTCGATTTATATGATATGTAATTAATTATTTGATCTTATAGATTAAAATCAACTAATTAATTAATCAAAGTAAGTACTAGTAACGAAATAAAGAAAACTAAAGAGAGGTACACGTGATTTTGAAGTGGTTCAGTTTCACAAGTCGAAACCTACGTCCACTATTCTCGATTAATAATCTTTAGTACCTTTCTCCGGATTACAAAAATTATCAACCCACTCGTATAATCAACTATGATTATAACTCAAGGTGAGTATCGCTAGATACTCTATACTATCTTTTGTTAAAAAGAAAGTACAATATAACTCACAAGGATTCTCGTTAAAGAATAAGTAAGATTATGTGATGTACTATTATCCAATAGCGTATTTCACGTGAGCGATTGATAAAGAAGATGCACGACTTTTTTGAAAAATAAACACTAAAAATAATAAATATTTTGCTCAAAGTTTGATTTTAAAATCAATTTATAAAATTCTCTCAATTGTATAAAAGTCATTGTTAATGATTCAGATGGAAGGAGTATTTATAATGGAAGCATAGGAGATATAAAATCTAAAACCCTAGCTTTATCTTTAAGAAAGATTTTTATCTTTAATATCTCAAAATATTATTTGCTTTATCTTTTAGAAATATATTTATCTTTAATATTTCAAACTATGGTTATAAATATATTATTAGAATCCTAGGTTAAGGTAAACAAGGAAACACACCTATAGAGGCCGAAATCCTTACTACAACGAAACCCTAGAAGCACGCAACCCTAGGAGGCACAATCCTTGGTTTTCACGAAACCCTAGGTGGCACAACCACTAGGTGGGCTTATTAGGTTAACAACAAATTGTAGGTTAAAGCTATAACTTTGAACTCTAGTATGTAAAGTTATAAGTGAGTCGTAACTTTACAAACTTAAAATCACAATAACGGAATAGTTACCGAATGACGACCTATACTATCTAATCTTCACAAAGATCTTCAGTATACGAATCATCTCTTCATCTTGATCACAAAGACCCTCCATCTTGAGTCTTGTGTTATTTGAGGTAGATCTTGCTTGAATTGTTTCTTAAAAGTTATAACCAAGGTAGTTATAACTTTGCATAGGAACTTCTGAAGTTATACCTCAAGCTCCTATAACTTTGTCTCATAGAACTTGTCAAAGTTATGCCTTAAGCTCCTATAACTTTGATCTTCTTTCTTGTAATTGTTGTTAGCTATGATAAGACTAAAGCACACAATTACATGCATATGATATATCAAGTAAAGCACATTATCAAGTAAACACATGTCATCATCAAAACTATAAAATAGATCCAACACTATGTCTAGAATGACTCTCGTGGATGCCAATGAACACGGATGTTCAAAGAGATCTGGAGTAAGGGGTGAGGGTACGTATTAGGAAGCTCTTTTGATCGAACACCTAATCCCGCCCACCTCGATAGCGGCCTCTTCTAATGATTAGGGAAACACTTTAGTAGTTGATATGTAATCGGTTAAATGTATGCTATGAAACATCCACGTTTAACCCTAACATGTACCAACCCGTATTTTATTATAAATTTTATTCGTAAATTATTTATTAAATTATTTATTTATGGAGTTTAATTATTTAATTCGTATTTAACGCTTACGATCTCTTTTATGTTATTTTCCATTTTTACCTAATTTGGAAGGGTTAAAATGTCCATGCACGATTGTACTATTTTAATTTAATAGTTACTTCTCTTATATCCATTTTCCGAGCGTTTTAATTATATTAAACCCGATTTGTAATTGGATGATCCATCATATGAGCTAATGGTTCAAAAGTCCACTTATTAATCTTCTATAAAAGAGACCCTAAGTTAGCAACCTAGTTACTGAATCGTTTGTGCGTGCGTTATTTTGCAGCAGCACCTCTCCTTCTTCCTCTATTCTTATTTTCTCTCTTTGACTCCATTGTTATGCAACTTTCTTCATCCAAATCAAATATAAATTAAATATTTACAATATTTGCTCTTACCTCTATAATATATTCAATTCATAATAAATTAAATACATTGGTCGTTGTCTTACCAAAAACCCGCGGGATCAAGTATCATCTTTCCTTCCGGGGTGAACTGGATCGTCTCCGATGTCTGATCCGAGGACTCATCGTTATTGGTCGATTCCTCGACCACCGGACTCTGCTAATCAATAACCTCCATCTCCTCCTCGTCGACTAAAAAGTACTACGGCGTCTATTTGAACCGCCGCCACGTTGTCTACCTCGACCTCCTGCCATCTACAATTACACAAATATTCAAATTGTTAGAAACGGTTAATAACATAAAAAAAAACATAAACATAACCTGTTAATAACATAAAAAAAACATCAAATAACATAAAAAACTTAATTAAAATATATATAAATATATAAACTTAATCATTATTTAAAATATTAGACTCAAAGGCATCAACTACCATATCTCTATATGGGTTCTCATTTTGTGGGATTTGAGATTGTTCGGGAAGTGAAAAATAATATTCTCCATGAGAAATCCAATTGTAGTAGTTTGGTCAAAACCCGTTTGTGTAAAGATGTTCTTGAACCTCAATGTCATGTAGATATTTCATGTTTTTGCTTTTAATACAAGGACACCTAAGTTTCTTTACTACTAAATCATACTCGTCTTGTTGTTTAGCAAATTCAATAAACTCGGCAACCCCCTTTATAAATCTAGCGGTAGGACGTCTTTTCTTATCAAGTCTTTCTTCGTACATCCATGTACGCTCCAATCTCTTCATTTTAATCTAAACATTAACCAACACAACAAGTACAAAAAATACTAACACTAATCAAAACCCCAAATATTAACAACACTAACACAAACAATCATATTTATCAAAACCTTAATACGAAATACACTAACACAAATCAAAATTATCAATACTAACAAAATAATACTAATAACACAATATTATTAACATACTAAAATTAATCAAACAACACTTGTACAACCCGAAAAATACCAATTTTTCTAGTAAAAATATTTACTACACTTTTCAGTAGAACTTAAGTTTTTAAAATAGGAATTTTTGTTCCGAGTCTTATTTTGAAATTCCGCGTTCGTATTTGGAATTTTGAGGGATTCCATGAAAAGACCGTTTTTAGTCATCTTTGACTTTTCTTGACTTTTAAGTCGTCTTTGACTTTTCCTTGACTTTTTAAAGTCGTCATTGACTTTTTCTTGACTTTTAAGTCGTCCTAAACTTTTCTTGACTTTTAAGTCATCTTCGACTTTTCTCGACTTTTCAGTCAACTTTGACTTCCGTTGACTTTTCCCGACTCGTCTCATAAGTATGAAGACCGAAATTTTATTTAAAAAAATAATATTTTTGATTTATTTTTATTTAAATTTATTAAGATTTATCATAATTTAATATAATTATTTTGAAT
The DNA here is from genome assembly GCA_022085475.1 of Heliosperma pusillum. Taxonomy (NCBI): domain Eukaryota; kingdom Viridiplantae; phylum Streptophyta; class Magnoliopsida; order Caryophyllales; family Caryophyllaceae; genus Heliosperma; species Heliosperma pusillum. Next base: position 9,045 of record JAIUZE010011666.1, on the reverse strand, counting down.
TTATTCGGAATTTAAAGAACAACGTTTACGGTTTTAACCGAACGTCATTTAACTATTCCCGACGCATCGTAAAGCGCGCAACAATATCGAAACTCGACTTTGGCATGAGTCACGCGCCCATGTCATCGTTTTCCACTCACGTTAGATATTTTAATTCTTTTGATTAAATTAATAAGAATATCTAAGATATTTTCAACTTTATCGATCAGTTAACGAAAATTACGCAAATCGTTTACAAAACTGACCCGATATCACCCATACCACACGGTTTTTCTTCCTCTCTTAGCCTTGATATTTTATTTCTTTTCATTATAATAACATAATATCTTGATATTTAATTCAATTAACTTAATATCTAATTAATTACGGTAATATAATTATTATACCGGGTCAATTCCATAACCACAATTTCAAAACCCAACCCACTAGTTTGCTCTATATTACACGACACTCCTCACCCCACTTTACTCACAAACAACTTTTCATTTTACAACAAATCAACTTAAGATCAAATAAATCGTTCTTCATCGTTCTTGAAAGTTCTTCGTCGTTCTTCATCCGTTCTTCGCCGTTCTTGAGCAAAACCTTCATAAAACCTTCATTTCTTAATTAAATCCGTCCTAACTTATATTTCTAGGATCTCCTCTTCGCTCCCCATCTTCAAGTACGTTTTATTTTAAATTCCGACAAAATCGTTTTCAACACTTTAATTATGGAAAATCAAGTTTTAAGTTCTAATAATTGTTTTCTTGTCATTTCTTATAGGTGAAGATTTTGAAGACGAGTTTGGTGACTCGTATATTTTAGGAGAAGACTAGAAGACGGGTTTCTTATTTTCTTAGTTCTTATTATTTTGGTGCTACTTGATTTTAGCTAGCTAAGGTAACGATTCCGAGTTACTCGACGGATAAATGTTTACAGAGCTTTGGTTTACTTTAGTTTTTGGTTCATCTTTAGTTTTGATCATATGATTATGGTTTTATGATTTTAGTTAGTAACATGATAAGTGGTTGATTTTATTATGTTGTAGGAATTTATGAATATGTTGGTGTCCTTGTTATATTTTTATGATTTCTTCATGATGATGATTGTTGCATGTTGGATGGTTAAATTGGATGTTTAAAAATGGATGTTAGTAATTAAAAACATGTTAGAATTAATTGGAAATTTGGGTTGTTGCTTTGGTTGTGTGAACCGTGGAGGAGGGGCCAAACCGGACCAGACCAGCCGGTCCAGGCCGGTTCAGCCCGGTCTGGGCTGGTCCATGGTGGGTCCGGGTTTTGGTCTTTGGGTTGTGTCAATGTTTGATTGTTTAATTGTTGTTTTGACGGGTTTTAATTAGGTTAAAGCATGCGGGAAATAATTAGAAACGGTTTTTAGTAAAACCGTTAAAAAGGCCAAAACAGCCCATTTTGCCAAAACAGGCCGTGAGGCCCATCCAGGCCCATGTGGGGTCCGGCCCAACTCAGCCCGTGGGTCCCACTTTGGGACTTGTGACGGTGTTTGAGTTATCGTCATTTTATCGCGTTTTGTAATAATTAGCAAGCGAGAAATATTAATAAGTAAAATATTTAATTAAAAAGGTTTTTCATTAAATTATTATTTCTCACATGTTAGAAATTATAAGACAAGATCGTAGTTTAATTTAATATCCTTTTAGTCAAACGGGTTTTGGGTATGATTATATAATTCACATGTTAGAAGTCTTAATAAAATAACATGAAATGAATATGTTGATTTTATGTCTATGTGGAAAAGACTCTGTTTCTAGCCGGTTTGATCCAACGGTTTTGGTCAAACTAAGATCTAGTCAGCCCCGATTTGACTGATGACCCGTCGCGGGACTCGGGTCGGGGATTTGTCTTCAAGTGAGGTTGTATTTAATTATGAATTAGCCGTAGTAGATATGAGGCGATATGATATTTGATTATTATTGATATGCAATTATCTAGGGACTAATGTTTCCTACCTTGTGGTATTCGCCCGAGTTAAGAAGTCTTCATTGACTGATAGAATTATGCCGTTGGTAGAGGTCTTGGTCTTTATGTATGTATGATTCTATGAGTTCTAGAAGGTGAGAGTGCAAGCCGGCTAGGATTGATAGAGTTTGGATTAACGGTTGTAACTGATGCACATGGATGACGGACGTGTTGATTAGGGTTTGAGTGTATCACGGCCATGTTTCTGAGAGGAACCTCTGAGCTAGCATACCAGCTTCCCTACCTCGAGTTATAGTTTATTATCGGTTTCACATGATAGCTTTCACATGTTAGGTTATTTGTTAGTTATCTGTTTCATAACATGAAAAGCATATCATATATGTTAAAGTTTTGTATTGTTCATATACATTGCTTTTATGTTATTCATGTTTTATTAAACTTGACATTTCGTGGCTGGGAGGACTCGGAGTTACTCCCCACCGACTGTGGCTTCCGTGTTTATATTTAATGCGGTCGAACAGGTGGTGATGCATACTTTGGGTACATTGACGAGCTAGCGAGCGAAGTATTTACCTTGGACCTATATTCGGTTCTTAGATTGTATATTATTATACACTCTTTTATTTCCGTATTTATACGGGAGATATGTCTCCCGTCTTGTAGATTTCTTATGTATAATATTAATTTTCTTTTGTAATGAACCTTTTTATTTATGACACCCTTCGTTATGTATTTAAATTATTTTTTTTCTTTCCGCAAATTTGAGGGTGTCACATCAGCCCTTTATCCTCTTAATCCAAGGGCTTGGATGAGGACTCAAGGACTCAAAGATGAGGGGGAGACTCATTTGAACCCACCTATATATATATATATAGAGAGAGAGAGAGAGAGAGAGAGAAAAGAGATCATATAAGTCCACCTCTAAACATTGAGTCCATGATTCCTCATCCAATCCCTTGAATCAAATGGAGGAAGGGATATGATTAAAACAAAATAGAGGGCCAAGATTGTGAGACACACCCAATCCATCCTCTTTCAAACCCTAATACTTATACCCCTCCCTCACTCAATTTTTCCCATTTCAACTTTTTCTTTTTATTTTTTTTCTACCTCACTTTATCTCTCTAAAATTCTCTAAAAAACCCAAAAAAAACTCACACTAAAAATTTCGGCCACAACTCCTCTCCCTCCGTCGACCACTGTCGACCTCCCACCTCCTCTTCCTCAGCCTCCCTCTGCGCTACCAGCCCCCACCCACACCGACACCGCCATCACCTCCTTACTCTCCCTCCACTCCTGCCGCCGCCCTCCATGCACCCCCTTACCACACATTCCAAACCTAAAAAAAAAAAGAAACACAAATACAACCTCCACTTCTACCACCACCATTTTTAGATTTGGAAAAAAAAAAACAAGAAATAAAAAACAACCAAACACAACAACCACCACTCCCACATAATGAACACAAAAACCACCACAAAAAACGAACACTATTTTTCATATTAAAAAAAAAGCACCACCACCTTCAAAACCACCCAGATCTGAAAAAAAAAAAAAGAGTAAAAAAAAAAAGTTAGAACAAGAGGCAGAAGGGGGGCGGCGGGGAGGAGAGCGGCGGCAAGGGGGAGTGGGTGGTGGTGGCTGTAGTGTGGTGGGTCGAGTTCTTTTCGGCGGTGGTTCTTTTTTTTCAATCTTTCTTTATTTTTTGATGTTGTTGGGGTTGTTTAAGGTGGTGTTTATTTTTTCTAGTCTATTTTTTTGTTTTTTTTGTTGAAGTTACTGCATTATTAACTAAAGTTACATTATTATTGACTAAAATGTTCTTTTATATTCTTTTTACTTTCTAAATCTTTTTTTTTTTAAATTAGGTCTTAGATTAGTTTTATGGTATTTGTTTTTTCCAAATCTGTCTTTTGGTATGTTCTTTTTAATCTTTGTTTTTATTTTTTTCAAATTTTTTTATGTTTTTTTAAATTTTAGATTTCGTTTTTTAAAATGAGTTAAAGGACTGAAGTTACACTATTAAGGACTGAAGTTACACTATTAAGTTACACTTTTAAAGATTAAAGTTGTAACACCCGCAAAAGTAACCTATTTGTATTTTAAAAATATTATACGGATACTTTTCAGCGAAATTTTAGTTTTAGTCTAGAGTATAATTTCCCGTGTCTTTTTAGAAAATCCGAGTTCGTTTTTGGACTTTACTCGAATTTCCAAGTGAGTTACGCCTTAAGGCGCTTTTGGGCTTTTCCATGTTTTTCCACTTACTCCCTTATACTCCTTTAAACCCTAACTCCCTCACTCACATTCAACTTACTCCTTCTTACTCAGCAAGTAACCACCAAAAAACCTAAGCTCCATATTTGATCAAGCTAAAGATCGACACTACTCCTTCATTAATTACTCAAATCCGCTAATTTTCGTCATAATCTTCCCCTCTCATCGTCCTCTATCTTAATTGGTAATAATATTACCGTCTTTCTCATCTTTCAATTTATCCGTCTTTCTCAAAGATGAATTATATTCATCTTTTGTTGTCTAATTGTAGGTGGAGACCTTCGAGACCTCGACAAAGACTACTACTTAGTAGAAGAGGACCTAGACGAGGATTGAAGACGCGATAAGGTAACGGTGAAGGGTTACTCGATATCATTACGTGTTTTATATGCTTTAGTCGATGCTTACTAAATATCTAGTGATATTTATTAGATACGTAATATAGTTTGATGTTAGTAAATGTGTTGGAATTGATTGTTGTAGCTATGGGTTGTTGTTTGTTGATAATTGTTGATGATTATTGATAGTTGATGATAGTTATAAATGATTGTTGAAGTTTAAGGTTGAGCTAAGTTGATTCACGGCTGAATCAAAGGTTGCATTTTAGTGTTGTGTTGTTCCCAGCCGAGTACCCGGCCGCCGGCCCCCCTGACCGGCTGGGAACTCGCTGTATTTTTGGATGATTTCGTTGTTGATGATGTTCCAGCCGGGTACCTGGCCGCCGGTCCCCCTGACCGGCTGGGACTCACTACACTGACTCCTTTTCGTAAAATGATCAAATCTCCTTTGTTACTTGCTTGTTTTGCGCTTGTGACCTACCGTTGGAACCGTAAGAGAATAAGCTATCACCTCCACTTTGAATGTAAGCATTTGAATGTCAATAACTCTAGCTATGACCGTTTGAAGTGGACCCTTTTTTTAGTTGGTTTCCAAACATGTCGTTTCGAGAGAGGATCTATGTTTCTTATTTATTATGCTTCATAAACTTGTTCTAATGCTTATGTATCATGTCTTGATTCATTTTTATCATAGTTAAATTTATATAATTCCTTATTCTCATGTTTGGTTATGCTTTTTGATGTGTCACTCTTTGAGTCGGTTTTACATATGTTTTGATATGAGCTCTAATCGTTGAGTGCTATGAACTCTCATTCCCCGGTCATACTTTATAACCGTTAGACTTAAATGTCGGAGCGGTGAAGTGTAACCGTGATGCCGTTGTGCATTTGTTTAGTTGGGATATAACGACGTTGTTAGGAGGCGAACGCAATGCGTTGATCGACCTGATCGTCAAATGTTGTATCCTTGCGAGGTGGTGTCATTGCATGTAGCGTACTAGCTTGACTTTTAACTATAGATTTCTTTCCGCCTCTTACGGGTGGTTTAGCGGAATTTGGGGAACTCGACGTCTTTGTATGATCGAGTCTTGGATGTGGAACGTCATACCACATGTCGAATCGGGAAATGTCTTATTCCGAGAGTCTGGCCAGGTTTAGACTAGGACCGTATTATTATCGTCGTCCTACCGGGAGGATTACAGTCTTGTGTGTAAGAAATGTCTTATCGTACACGATTCCGGGAAACGTCTTATCCCGTCAAATTTGTTTGTCTAGGTCATGAGTATACGAAACGTCTTATCGTATACGGTTCCGGGAAATGTCTTATCCCGTGGGCTTCCATTGGCTTATCTTGCAATCGTACATGATGCTAGTGCGTGCCATTAACCGTGAGAGATTATGTTTTCATATTCGTATGATTGGATGGTTGTTTGTAAGTTGAATTATACGTGAACGTTAAGTTGGACTCTTGTATGAAATAGTAACTGACGTGGTTTATATGTCGAGTCTCTATCTTATCAAGTATATGCCGCTAACGGTGAGATTTAAGCCCTAGTGAGTATATAGTTGCGTAAGGGTGTCTTCCTTGAGTATGTCTATAATCGGATGCTTACGGTTTTGTATCTCATGTGCCTATATCTTTATGTATTGAAATGCCTATTTATCGTTCTCGTAATTCACATGTATATTTATATATGTATACTTCTATTTATGTATTTCCGTTTAAGTATGTTATATGTGATATGGCTGGGAGAACCCGGAGTTACTCCCCACTGACTATGGCGTTCATGTTTTAATGGATGAACAAGTTGCTTGGATGGATTTTGCTTGTTGTTTTTGGGTTCGGGTGTGAGCTAGCGGGCGTTGTCCTTGACGATTCACCCCTAGACGTTTCTTAGCTAGTTGCTAAACAACTTTGATATCTGATAACATTTTAAGAGACTTCGTCTCTTTGTAGTATATCTTATTTTAGTTTGTATTTATTTAACATTCCTCGTATTTTTATCTTGGCATGTAAAAAGTTTTAAAAACACCGTATTTTCCCCTATATAAATCGCATGCTTGTTATGTTTTATTTCCGCATTCGCGAGGGTTGTCATAGTTGGTATCAGAGCTTAAACGCTTGCGACGCACACTCGTGAACCCTAAACTTAAACTACTTGACCTTGAAATAATAAATGAGAGATGGGTAGAGATTAAGGACTTTACTTGGTAGTCTCTTTGTTTATGCTAAGTGTTAGGATTAACTTGTTTTATTTTTGTTTCTTATGAAGATGGTTAGACCTCGAGTAGTGGAGAACGTCATTCTTGAGGCTCTTACTCAAGTACTAAGAAACCAACAAGATGCGGCTAACGCTGACGCCGAGCAAGTCCCTCCTCATAAAGAAGACAATCACCAAGGAGGCTACGGTTGGGTGGCTAGCCAGATAGCTAGGATTAAGATTACACCTTATGGTGGAGAGCCGGACCCTATCGAGCTCTCGGAATGGTTTCGGGAGATGGAGATACAATTTGACTGATACCAAGTCCGTGAAGAGGACAAGGTAAGGATTGCTAACCACTTCCTAGTGAGGGAAGCCGATAATTGGTGGGCGATTACTAATCCCACTGCTATTCTTGAAATCAATTTCGGTTGGGAATGTTTCAAGACTCTCGTGGAAGACCGATTTTATCCCAATGAGCTCAAACAACAAAGACTCAAGGAATTCATCGATTTCAAACAAAGTGACTTGACGGTTCAAGACTTCACCACTCAATTCAACAAACTTGCTTACTTTGCACCAAGACTCATCAAGGATGATGAGAACCGAGCTTTCTACTACCGTAATAAGCTTAGTGCCTTGCTTCAAAGTAAGGTAAGGAGGAGCTCTACTTTTTTCGGGGAGTTGCCTGATGATGCCCTTTTGGCCGAGAACTCCATGAAGGCCGTTAGAGATGAAGCGAAGATGAAAAATCCCTCTCCTTCCCCCTCTTTCAATCCAAGGTCAAACTTCCATGACAAAAGATCTTTCACTCCCTGTGACACCCTCAAATTTGCGGAAAGAAAAAAAATAATTTAACTAAATAAAGATGAGAATACATAACGAAGGTGTCTTAAAATAAAAAGGTTCAACAAAAAGGAAATAATATTATACAAACGAAATATCCAAAACGGGAGACATGTTTCCCGTATAAATACTGAAATACAAGAGTGTATAATAATATACAATCCTAAGAACCGAATATAGGTCCAAGGTAAATACTTCGCTCGCTAGCTCGTCAATGTACCCAAAGTATGCATCACAAACCTGCCAACCGCATTAAATATAACCACGGAAGCCACAGTCAGTGGGGAGTAACTCCGAGAGTAACTCCGAGTTCTCCCAGCCACGAAATGTCGAGTTTAATAACACATGAATAACATAAAAGAGATGTATATGGAAAATACAAAACCTTAACATATACGATATGCTTTTCATGTTATGAAACAATTAACTAACATATAACCTAGCATATGAAGGCTAAGCTACTCATGCAAGCTATCATGTGAATCAGTTAACAACCGGTAATACAAACTCTATCAACCTTAGCCGGCTTGCATCTCACCTTCTAAGATTCATAGAATCATCAAACATGAAAGACCAAATACTTCTACAAACAGGCATAAGTTCTTAGGACAGTCAATAGACGACTTCTGTAACTCGAGGCTATACCACAAGGTAGGAAAACATCCTAGTCCTAGACTGATCAGACCTAGCGACAACAGCTATTCCATTCCCCGTCCCATGACATAACCGTACATGAGAAACTCTACTAGGCGACCCCCTAAGCAGAGATGGCTAGTACTTAAGCTGGCTCCATTCCCAAAGTGGAACTCTAGGCAGCCATGCCCCGACTTGGATATAAACCCACCAAGCCGGGACACAAAAGCTATCAAGCAGTGAACTATATACTCGTTAAAGATAGTACGGGCCTATCGATGTCATGGTCCAAGCTACTCATGTAGAATTAGAATGGTCAAGACGCCATATACTCATAATTCTCTATGGGTACTTAGTCAACACGACACCAACCATATAATCAAACAGTCACGGGAAAAACTTTCTATCATGTGACTAATTGCACATAAATCATATTCAAATATCATATCGCCTCATATCTACTAAGGCTAAATCATTAATTAAGTACAACCTTACTTGAAGACAAATCCCCGACCCGAGTCCCGCGACGGGTCATCAGTCAAAACGGGGCTGACTAGATCTTAGTTTGACCAAACCCGTTTGGTCAAACCGGCTAGAAACAGAGTCTTTCCCAATTAGACTTGAACACAAAAATCATCATATTCATTACATGTTATTTTATTAAACTTCTAACATGTGAATTATTAAATCTTACGAAAAACCCGCTTGACTTAAAGGATATCAAATTAAACTACGATCTCGTATTATAATTTCTAACATGTGAGAAATAATAATTTTATGAAAAACCTTTTAATTAAATAATTTACTATT
>JAIUZE010011665.1:0-11042 GCA_022085475.1 Heliosperma pusillum | reverse complement strand
CTAGCTCACACCCGAACCCCAAAATATCAGATCCAAAAAGTCATCCATAGCATGCAACCTGTTCATCCATGAAAAACATGAATGCCACAGTCAGTGGGGAGTAACTACGGGTTCTCCCAGCCATATTACATCAAACGTACACATAAGGTAATACGAAAGTAAAGCATGCATATATATATATACATGTGAGTTACGATAAGAATAAATAGGCAATACGAGATATAAAGATAAGATCATATAGAAATCAAATCCGTAAACATCATGTTATTCAAGACTCGGGAAAGACACTCTTAGGCAATCGAATACGCTCACTAGGGCTTGCATCTCACCGTTAGCGGTATAAGATTGATAAGATTGAGACTCGACAAACAACCCATGCCAAGTCATGCAATGATCATGAATAATCAATCATGAAATCACGCATTCAAGTATAACAACATAAAGACGACATCTCTCACGGTAAATGAAACGCACTAGCATCGTGTACATGGCAAGTATGATTAACAGGCATCCACGGGATAAGCATTTCCCTGTAACGCATACACGATCACATTTCGTATATGTTCACTAATTTCCTACGGTAGGACGACGATAATAATACGGTCCTAGTCTAAATCTGGCCAGACTCTCGGAATAACGTGTTCCGATTCGACATGCGATAAACATTTCGCATCCAAGACTCGGTCAATCATAGACGCCGAGTACCCCAAATTCGGTCGACATTCACGAAAGAGGCGGAAAAGAGCTCTAGCCACATAACAAGCGGTACGCTACATGCAAATAACACCACCTCGCAAGTATACAACATTTGACGGCCGGGTCGAACAACGCATAGCGTTCAACTCCCAACAACGTCGTCATATGCCCACTACACATGCAATTAAGCAGTAGGATACCTCTCCGTTCCGACATTCCAGCCTTACGAACGGGAAGGTAGCCAAAGGAATGAGAATACCAAGCACAAGACAAAATAGTGCTCAAACCGACTCATTTGTAAAAACCGACTCAAAGTGGAAACATATCGAAAACCGTCACCAAACATGTGATACATGCGAAAGAGATATCATATATTCAAAACATGAATATTATAAGACTCTACGTAAAATTATACGATAAACCGATCATGTGAACTATTATAAATTACGAGTTTTAGAAATTGTAGGAAAAATATACAGCCGTGTTCCAGGCCGGGCAACAGACCGGCGGCCGGTGGGCCGGCTCAGAACACAGGCAAAATCCCAAAAACAGAGGAAAGGGGTCTGGGCCGGTCAGTCGACCGGCGGCCGGTCGACCGGCACAGCCAATCATACCAAACTCAAAACTTCAACACTGATGTGTTCCAGGCCGGTGGATGGACCGGCGGCCGGTAGGCCGGCCTGGAGCACCATATCATGCAAAACCCAAAATTTCCAAATGAGTTTCTGATGTGTTCCCAGCCGGTGGTCAGACCGGCGGCCGGTCGACCGGCTGGGATCACTTCTTCACCCGTGAGCTTCCAAAGCTCAACCAATTCATTTCCAAACTCAATTATACTTCTAATAATCATCAACAATCAATATATATCATCAATATCCATCATATAACCTCATTTACTAATCATAGCATAGTTTCTAATCTTCCTAATCGTAATCTAATACGATTTTCTAGCATATAAACATGTAAAACACGTAAGTAATACCGAGTAACCCTTCACCGTTACCTTTGAGCGTCTCTAATGATCGTCAAGCTCCTCTTCTATAAGGAAATAGTCTTTGTCGGGATCTTGGAGGTCGCCACCTACAATTAGATCGTAAAAAGATGAATAAAGTTCATCTTGAGAAAGACGGAATGCTTAAAAAGCGAGAAAGACGATAATTTTATTATCAATACGGATAGAGGAAGGTACGGGAGGAAGAATAAGATGAACTTACGTAAATTCTATCGAGTAACGAAGAAACTACGCCAAATCTAAGATGGAAATCAAAGAGGGAAATTGATTTCTTAAGGAAGAAGAAAACTAGGTTTGATTTTGTGTTTAATGAGATTTTAGGTTAAGGAGGGAGTGTGTTGTGAGTTGTGTAGAGAAAAAGTCAAACACGATTTCCAAAGTCCAGAAAGTCAAACTAGACTGAAGACGACTTTTTCATGAAATCTCGCAGAAATTCCAAATACGAACTCGGAAATTCTAAATTCGACTCGGAACTTAAAATTATAATTTAAAACTTAAAATTATTGAAAAAGTTTCGTAAAATATTTCTACTAGAAAAATAGGGTACATTTCCGGGTGTTACAATCACCCCACCTTTTAAAAAGTTTCGCCCTCGAAACTTGAGGAAAATAAAAATTTACCTTACTCGAAAAGACTCGGATATTTACTACGCATAGAAGCTTCGGTTTCCCAAGTCTCTTCTTCGACATTAGCACTTCTCCACAAGATTTTCACCAACGGAACTACTTTACTTCTCAACTTCCTATCCTTACGGTCTAGAATACGGATCGGCTTCTCTTCAAAGGATAGATTCGGTTCAAGCTCGGGCAATTCAACTTGAAAGACATGGCTTGGATCACTTACATACTTTCTCAATTGAGAAACATGAAAAACATCATGAACCTTAGCCAAATTCGGCGGCAAATCCAACTTATAAGCAACAGCACCAATCCTTTCCACAATATCAAAGGGTCCAATGTATTTCGGGCTCAATTTACCCTTAACACCAAACCTTTTAACACCCTTCATAGGAGACACCTTCAAGAATACTTTATCACCAACTTCAAACTCTAACGGCCTTCTTCGGATATCGGCATAAGACTTTTGACGGTCTTGAGCGGCTTTCATTCTATCACGAATGACCTTCACATTATCAATGGTTTCAACAAGAACATCGGGGCCTAAATCACGATTGTCACTCAATTGATTCCAACATATAGGACTCCGACATTTCCTTCCATAAAGAGCTTCATATGGAGCCATCTTAATCGATGCATGATAGCTATTGTTGTAAGAAAACTCCACCAATGGTAAACTCTTTTCCCAACTAGACTGAAAGTCAAGAGCACAAGCCCTAAGCAAGTCTTCTAAAGTCTGAATAGTCCTCTCAGTCTGACCATCTGTAGCGGCATGAAAAGCAGTACTCATCAACAACTTACTACCCATGGCCTCTTGCAAAGCTTTCCAAAATCTCGAACAGAATCTCGGATCTCGGTCGGATATAATCTCCAAAGGAACACCATGGTATCTAACAATTTCATCCACATAAGCTTTTGCTAAACGATCCAAATTCCAAGTTTCTTTGATCGGAATAAATCTAGCACACTTGGTCAATCGATCAACAACAACCCAAACTGCATCTTTACCACCAACGGTCTTCGGCAAAGCCATAACAAAATCCATGGAAATAGATTCCCATTTCCATAGCGGAATATCTAACGGTTGTAGCAATCCACCGGGTCTCTTGTGTTCAATCTTCACTTGTTGGCAAGTCAAACATCTTCCAACATATGACACAACATCACCCTTCAAGTTTGGCCACCAAAACTGTAGCTTCAAATCCTTGTACATCTTATCACCACCGGGATGAATAGAATACGGGGAAAGATGAGCTTCATCAAGAACTCGCTTCCTCAAATTTAGAGCATTAGGCACAAATAAACGACCATGGAAACGAAGAACACCTTCATTATCAAACTTGAAATCTTTACCTTTACCTTCAAGAATTTTGGCTTGGATAGACTTGTAGGTAAGATCATCAACTTGGCTTTCACGGATTTCACGAAGAAACACAGGTTCGGCAATCATAGCACCAATATGAACAAATCCACGTTCTACAAATTCCAAACTCAACCTTCGAAACTCGGCACTAAGATCAACAGGTAATACATGCATAGCATTCAAAGCAGGAGAAGCTTTCCTACTAAGAGCATCTGCAACAACATTCGCCTTCCCTTCATGATACAACAACTCAAAATCATAATCGTTCACCAATTCCAACCATCTTCTTTGCCTCATATTCAACTCTTTTTGAGTAAATATGTACTTCAAACTCTTGTGATCGGTGAAGATACGACAATGAACTCCAATTAAATAATGTCTCCACACTTTCAAAGCATGAACAACAGCGGCCAATTCCAGATCATGAGTAGGATAGTTCACTTCATGAACTCTCAATTGCCTTGAAGCATAAGCCACCACCTTCCTATTTTGCATAAGGACACAACCTAACCCCATTTTAGAAGCATCACAATAGACATCAAAGTCTACTCCATCTTCAGGCAAAGTCAACACCGGAGCGGTAGTTAACCTCTTCTTTAATTCTTGAAACGCATTTTCACAAGCTTCATTCCATAGGAATTTGGTTTCCTTCTTCAACAACTGGGTCATAGGCCTTGCAAGCTTAGAGAAATCCTTGACAAATCTTCGATAATAACCAGCTAAACCAAGAAAGCTTCGAATCTCTCTAATATCAGTCGGACTCTTCCAATCAACAACGGCTTCAATTTTAGAAGGATCCACCATTACACCCTCTTTAGAAATCACATGCCCAAGAAAGGACACTTTAGGTAACCAAAATTCACACTTAGAGAACTTAGCATACCACTTCTGACGACGTAGAACACCCAAAATAATCCTCAAATGAATAGCATGCTCATCTTCGGACTTGGAGAAAATAAGAATATCATCAATGAATACCACCACACACTTGTCAAGATACTCACTAAATGTGCGGTTCATTTGATCCATAAAGATAGCAGGAGCATTCGTCAATCCAAATGGCATTACCTTGAATTCATAATGGCCATACCTCGTACTGAAAGCGGTCTTTGGAATATCAACATCTCTAACCGGAATCTGATGATAACCCGATCTCAAATCAATCTTCGAAAATGTAGAAGCACCCTTTAATTGATCAAATAAATCTTCAATTCTAGGTAAAGGATACCTATTCTTGATTGTAATCCGATTCAATTCACGATAATCGATACACAACCTCATAGAACCATCCTTCTTCTTCACAAAAAGAACAGGAGCACCCCAAGGCGAGGCACTAGGTCGAATAAAACCCTTTTCAATCATATCATCCAACTGCTTTCTTAACTCTTTCAATTCAGAAGGAGCCATACGATAAGGAGCTTTGGCAATTGGACCAGAACCAGGGACAAGATCAATAGAGAATTCGACATCTCTCTCGGGAGGAATCCCGGGCAAATCTTCAGGGAATACGTCAATGAACTCTCGAACAATAGGCACATCTTCAATACTTGGCAAAGAGGTATTTGAAGAAGTCACAACACACAAGAATGCTTTGTAACCTTTTCTAACCATACTTACCAACTTCAAAGCGGAAATTAAAGACACACCTTTACGGGGATGAGATCCCTTATAGGTTACTCTAACACCTAAAGGACTCTTTAAGAAAATCTTTTGATCACGACACTCGAATCTAGCATGATACATAGCTAACCAATCTATACCTAAAATAATATCAAACTCTCCTAGAGGAAACTTAAGGAGATTTGCGGGAAATATAGAACCCGAAATAGATATAGGTACATTTGGATAAAGAGTAGAACAAGAGATAATATCTCCGGATGGTAAGGATATGGGAGTATCCCCACTAGATGTCGGTTTGATTGATAATTTATTAGCATAGGTTGATGACACAAAAGACATTGAAGCACCGGTATCAAATAAAATAAGACACGGTTGCTCTAAGATTGAGAACATACCCGTAATGATCTCGGGATGAGCGTCGGCTTCGGCACGACTCATGACAAAGATTGAACCCTTAGGCTTAGGAGGAGGAGGGGGCAACTTTCGATCGGGGCAATCTTCATAACGATGACCACCCTTTTGACAAAAGTAACAGAGATAAGGTCGGTTTGAACAAGGCACACCGGGATGGTGTGGTTGCCTACAACGGTTACATACACGACCTTGAGCTTGAGCTTGAGGAGCATAAGGTCTATGAACTACATTTGAAGTAGCTCTAGGAATAAAAGGAGAAGGATTTCTTGCATTGGAAGAAGGATTAAACCTCCTCTTGTTAGCATAGGAATTAGAAGAAGACGGAATAAACGGCCTTTTCCCAAAAGCATTCGGCCTCGGAGCATAAGAAGGAGAGGGATTATTCATTAAAGCTTCATCCCTTATAGCCTTCATTGAATTCTCGGCCCACAAAGCATCATCATAAAGATCTCCAAAGGATGCGGTACCCCTTCTCACCTTACTTTGAAGCACGGCATTCAACTTATTGCGATAATAGAAAGCACGATCTTCATCATCACGAATAAGCCTTGGCGCGAAATGAGCGAGTTTATTAAACTCCGTTGTAAAATCTTGAGCCGATAGGTTGCCTTGCTTAAAGTCAATGAACTCTTTAAGCCTTTGCTGTTTAAGCTCTTTAGGGTAAAACCTACCCTCCACAAGAGCCTTAAAGCAAGACCAATTAAAGTCCTCTTCAAGAACGGCAGTGGCACTAGTGATAGCCCACCAATTGTCGGCTTCCCGCACTAGAAAGTGCTTTGCTATCCTTACTTTATCCTCTTCCCGGACTTGGTAAAGATCAAACTGCTTTTCCATTTCACGGAACCAATCGGATAGCTCCGTAGGATCCGGTTCACCACCATAAGGCACGATCTTACTCCTTGCAATTTGACCCGCCACCCATGCATAACCACCTTGTTGATTGTCCTCCCTTCTAGGGTGAACTTGGTTGGCATTAGCTAAAGCGGCATCTTGCTGATTCTTCAGCACTTGAGCAAGAGCCTCCATCATAATATTATCAGCTGAACGCGGTCTAACCATCTTCATAAGAAACAAAGATAAATTAAGTTATCCTATCAATTAGCATAAACAAATAGACTACCAAATAAAGTCCTTAACTTCTACCCAACTCTCTCATTTATTATTTCACGGTCAAGTAGTTTAAGTTAGGGTTCACGTGTGTGCGTCGGGAGCGGCAAAGCTCTGATACCAACTGTGACAACCCTCGCGAATGCGGAATAATAAATCAAACAAGCATGTGAATAATATGCGGAAATACGGTATTTTAAAAACCTTTAAACATGCAAGTTATATATAACACGAGGTGTGTCAAAATGTTACAAACTAAACGCGAAAATATACAACAAAGAGACGGGGTCTCTTCAAATGTTAGCAAAGAACAAGTGTTTGACAAAAACTAGCTACTATCGTCTAGAGGTGAACTTCCAGGGACAACGCCCGCTAGCTCACACCCGAACCCCAAAATATCAGATCCAAAAAGTCATCCATAGCATGCAACCTGTTCATCCATGAAAAACATGAATGCCACAGTCAGTGGGGAGTAACTCCGGGTTCTCCCAGCCATATTACATCAAACGTACACATAAGGTAATACGAAAGTAAAGCATGCATATATATATATACATGTGAGTTGCGATAAGAATAAATAGGCAATACGAGATATAAAGATAAGATCATATAGAAATCAAATCCGTAACCATCATGTTATTCCAAGACTCGGGAAAGACACTCTTAGGCAATCGAATACGCTCACTAGGGCTTGCATCTCACCGTTAGCGATATAAGATTGATAAGATTGAGACTCGACAAACAAACCATGCCAAGTCATGCAATGATCATGAATAATCAATCATGAAATCACGCATTCAAGTATAACAACATAAAGACGACATCTCTCACGGTAAATGAAACGCACTAGCATCGTGTACATGGCAAGTATGATTAACATGCATCCACGGGATAAGCATTTCCCTGTAACGCATACACGATCACATTTCGTATATGTTCACTAATTTCCTCCGGTAGGACGACGATAATACTACGGTCCTAGTCTAAATCTGGCCAGACTCTCGGAATAACGTGTTCCGATTCGACATGCGATAAACATTTCGCATCCAAGACTCGGTCAATCATAGACGCCGAGAGTTAAGTACCCCCAAATTCGGTAGATCAATTCACGAAGGAGGCGGAAAACTAGCTCAAGCCTCCTAACATGCGGTACGCTACATGCAAAATATAACACCACCTCGCAAGTATACAACATTTGACGGGGGAGGGGGGGGGGACCGGGTCGAACAAAGCATTAGACGTTCAACTACACAAACAACGTCGTCAGATGCCCACTACAATGCCAATTAAGCAGTAGGATACCTCCTCGTCCCGACATTCCAGTCTTACGAACGTGGAGGTAGCCAAAGGAATGAGAATACCAAGCACAAGACAAAATAGTGCTCAAACCGACTCATTTGTAAAAACCGACTCAAAGTGGAAACATATCGAAAACCGTCACCAAACATGTGATACATGCGAAAGAGATATCATATATTCAAAACATGAAGATTATAAGACTCTACGTAAAATTATACGATAAACCGATCATGTGAACTAATATAAATTACGAGTTTTAGAAGTTGAAGGAAAAATGTACAGCCGTGTTCCAGGCCGGGCTGGAGACCGGCGGCCGGTGGGCCGGCTCAGAACACAGGGTAAAATCCAAAAACAGAGGAAAAAGGGTCTGGGCCGGTCAGTCGACCGGCGGCCGGTCGACCGGCACAGCCAATCATACCAAACTCAAAACTTCAACACTGATGTGTTCCAGGCCGGTGGATGGACCGGCGGCCGGTAGGCCGGCCTGGAGCACCACTTCATACAAATTCTCAATTTCCCAAGGAGTTTCTGATGTGTTCCCAGCCGGTGGTCAGACCGGCGGCCGGTCGACCGGCTGGGATCACTTCTTCACCCGAGAGCTTCCAAAGCTCAACCAATTCATTTCAAAACTCAATTATACTTCCAATAATCATCAACAATCAACATATATCATCAATATTCATCATATAACATCATTTACTAATCATAGCATGGTTTCTAATCTTCCTAATCGTAATCTAATACGATTTTCTCGCATATAAACATGTAAAACACGTAAGTAATACCGAGTAACCCTTCACCGTTACCTTTGAGCGTCTCTAATGATCGTCAAGCTCCTCCTCTATAAGGAAATAATCCTTGTCGGGATCTTGGAGGTCGCCACCTACAATTAGATCGTAAAAAGATGAATAATGTTCATCTTGAGAAAGACGGAATGCTTTAAAAGCGAGAAAGACGATAATTTTATTATCAATACGGATAGAGGAAGGTACGGGAGGAAGAATAAGATGAACTTACGTAAATTTTATCGAGTAACGAAGAAACTACGCCAAATCTAAGATGGAAATCAAAGAGGGAAATTGATTTCTTAAGGAAGAAGAAAACTAGGTTTGATTTTGTGTTTAATGAGATTTTAGGTTAAGGAGGGAGTGTGTTGTGCGTTGTGTAGAGAAAAAGTCAAACACGATTTCCAAAGTCCAGAAAAGTCAAACTAGACTGAAGACGACTTTTTCATGAAATCTCGCAGAAATTCCAAATACGAACTCGGAAATTCTAAATTCGACTCGGAACTTAAAATTATAATTTAAAACTTAAAATTATTGAAAAAGTTTCGTAAAATATTTCTACTAGAAAAATAGGGTACATTTCCGGGTGTTACAGTTAAAATGGGTGTTGATTAATTAAAAACATGTTAGAATTAATTTGGAAATTTGGGGTTGTTGTTTGGTGGTGGCCGAATTGGTGGCTGGAAAACCGGTCCAAACCAGGCCGGTCCAGGCCGGTTCAGACCGGTCTGGGCTGGTCCATGGTGGGTCCGGGTTTTGGTCTTTGGGTTGTGTCAATGTTTGATTGATTGGTTGTTGTTTTGACGGGTTTTAAATATGTTAAAGCATGCGGGAAATATTAGAAACGGTTTTAGTAAAACCGTTAAAAAGGCCAAAACAGCCCATTTTGCCAAAACAGGCCGTGGGGCCCAAATCAGGCCCATGTGGGGTCCGGCCCAACTCAGCCCGTGGGTCCCACTTTGGGACTTGTTACGGTTTTTGAGTTATCGTCATTTTTATCGTGTTTTGTAATATTTAGCAAGTGGGAAATGTTAATAAGTAAAATATTTAATTAAAAAGGTTTTTCATAAAATTATTATTTCTCACATGTTAGAAATTATAAGGCGAGATCGTAGTTTAATTGGATATCATTTAAGTCAAGCGGGGGTTTACGTAAGATTTAATAATTCACATGTTAGAAGTTTTATTAAAATAATATGTAAGGAATATGTTGATTTTATGTCTATGTGATAAAGACTCTGTTTCTAGCCGGTTTGATCCAACGGGTTTGGTCAAACTAAGATCTAGTCAGCCCCGATTTGACTGATGACCCGTCGCGGGACTCGGGTCGGGGATTTGTCTTCAAGTGATGTTGTATTTAATTATGAATTAGCCTTAGTAGATATGAGGCGATATGATATTTGATTATTATTGATATGCACTTAGTCACATGATAGGATGTTTTTCCCGTGACTGTTTTATTCTATGGTTGGTGTCGTGTTGACTAAGTACCCATAGAGAATTATGAGGATATGGCGTCTTGACCATTCTAATTCTAAATGAGTAGCTTGGACCATGACATTGATAGGCACGTACTATCTTTAACGAGTATATGTTCGCCACTGATATCGTTTGTGTCCCCGGCATGGGGGGCTTATCCCCAAGTCGTGGGCATGGCAGCCTAATAGTTCCGCTTTGGGAAGGGAGCCAGCTTAAGTACTAGCCTCTCTGCTTAGGGGTCGCCTAGCAGAGTTCTTGTGTACGTTTATGTTCATGAGACGGGGAATGGAATAGCCTGTGTCGCTAGGTCTGATCAGTCTAGGACTAGGATGTTTTCCTACCTTGTGGTATAGCCTCGAGTTACAGATGACTATTGGCCGCCCTAGGAACTTATGCCTGTTTATAGAAGTATTGGTCTTTCATGTTTGTATGATTCTATGAGTTCTAGACGGTGAGATGCAAGCCGCTAGGATTGATAGAGTTTGGATTAACGGTTGTTAACTGATTCACATGATTACGTGTTGATTAGGGTTTGAGTGTATCAGGGCCATGTTACTTGGTAACCGCTGAGCCATCATACCAGCTTCCCTACCTCGAGTTATATTTTATTACGAATTTACATGATAGCTTTCATATGCTAGGTTATATGT